>BGPR01003448.1:44612-93869 GCA_013235015.1 Araneus ventricosus
TGCTACAAAATGATTGTTTTCCATTCAAGGCAGGGAATCTTACCGCGGAAACATGAAGAAAGTAGGACTATTTGCGACGTTTCTTGGCAGTATTCAGAAATGCGAAAAATAATCGCGGAATATAACAAGGCGTGTAAGTAACGACGAATTCACTTTTAACCCCTTCGGGACGGCCGCTCGCTGAAGGAAACGTGCCCACAGGCCGAAGCATTTTCTCCCGCTAAGCCTAACACGCATTAAAAGTGCCCGTTACATAATAATGCATAAATGTGTCCTTTACATAGAAATTAAACCATTTTTAAATATGCGGTAAACGATATCATATTCTAAATCGTAAAAAAAGTTTAATTAAAATACTTGATTTTTAATAATAAAAAATAAAACTATAATGTATTTCCCTATAATTGAAAGTACCTAAATAAACACTAGATTATTGATGCAAAAATCGAAAATATAGGAAAAAATAAATATTTATATTCACTATTATAAAATACTTCGAGAAAATTGTTATAATTGACTCTTTAAAGCCTTCTGAAAAATCTTCTATTTTAGGACTCCATTGACATGACGGAATTGGAATCGATATATTAGTACTATCCTCTTCTAATTCAGAATTTGATGATTCATAACTATCTAAAGAACTCTAATAATTTATTGCTTTATCACTATCGTAGGAAAAATCATTGTCATTAAAAATTTACATATTTCCTCCTCGGAAAGTTAACGCGTTCTTTTAGCAACAACTGCAAGAATAAAACAGAGAGGCATAAAAACCCTTGACAGAATATCTCCGGTAAAATCTCAACCCAAGTGAGAGGAGAAACTATAAAAAATCACTCCAAAGTGAGTTAAAGAGCTCTTTAACACTTGCTTCTATTTACACTCGCCAGCACGTGTTTCTGTTTATATCTCAAAAATCAAATAATTCTAATAAAATGATTCACAGACACGTGGCCGACTACAATCTGACCTCGGAGAGAGAAATACTGATGTACGGGACCAATCTTTTGAAAGAAACATGGAATAGTAACGCCATCTGATAGAAAACATTTTGCTCCAAAAGCCAAACGCATATGTGGGGCTTTTGGCCCACAGCAGCACTTTCGCCGTAACGCAAGGATGCGGCGCTCGGCCCTGAGATGAGTCAAGCTGAAACGCGCATATGCGGCGATCGTCCCTAAGGGGTTAAGGATGTAATTTTTCTCTTCGGCGCATGATACGCGACGCCGACAAATAAAGGATTAATCTGTCCTTATTAAAGTTATTCCTGGTATTAATTTATTAATTTCACCTTTATGTTCCAGATAATTCTCCAAAATGCCTTGCGGAACCTGCGGACCCAACTGCACCTGCGAGAAATGCCGATGCTGCGGTGCTGCCGCCGCTCCGAAATGCAGCGCCAACTGCAAGTGCGGTGACTGCAAGTGCTGCGGTAAAACCGGTGCGAACTGCCGATGCGGCGACTGCAAGTGTTGCGGCGCAGCCAAATGCTAAAGGATGAATGATGATTAATGCATTGTATGATATATTTAGCAAAATGTCTTTCATATAGACAAGAAATTGTCATTTAATCTTGCAGATATTTTTAGATTATCTTTGTTTTGGAAAATTCGTCAGCTGTAAGAGGTTGACGGAAAAATCTGGTTTCTGTATTTTGCTTTTTTAATGCTGTATGCCATCTCTCTTTTGCGCCTTTGGTTGTTCGGTTACACAATTCACTGAAACTGTTCGAATTAATGAATTGCAAGAGTTATTTTAAGATTCTGTGCATGTAGTTAAAAATAAAGCACTTTTAGTTTATTTGTGATTGTTTCTTTTGTGTTTCCATACTAGAATAAGGAAATTGGTAATACGGAATGGTAATAATAGAATAAGGTGGTAATTTGATTCCAAGTGTAACATCTTTATAGTATCAACGTAGGAAACTCGGAATCGTCAATTAATTAAACCAGTAATAGGAAGATCTGGATGGCGACAGAACCGGGATATCAGGGAAAAGTCAGGGAAGTTGATCGATCTGGAAAAGTCAGGGAAATTCGCAAAAATATCTAAATATCGGGAAATTAACAGATATTTGTTTCTCGAGTTATTATCTATAAATTAGTATCTTATATCTAGCATTATTTTTAACAATAAATGGAATTTGAAAAAACTTATACTCATTTATAAAAGCATAAGTTTTTGATTAGAGCAATTAATTAATGATTTGTTAAAGAATAAAGATTTGAAGTAATATTTTGGCAGTTTCGCTTGTTTGAATCTTTGCTAAAATATATATTATTAGGTACGTATAATTATATTATTTTTATGCTGCAACATGTTATTCTGGTACCCATGCGAAGAGCACTAATTAATTATTGAACTGTTTTAAAGTTTTGAGCAGCGATTATAATCTTAGAATTCTTATGCAGTTTTAGAAGCAAAGTATTTTTTTTAAATTTCCATTAATTTTTCATATAAGAAATGTAATATACTGTTTTAATAGGTTTTTTTAGGATGTTCATTCCATTTTTTTAAAAATTAAATTTCGTAAAAACATTTGATTTATTAATATTAAATAACTGGTAAAAGTGTTTTTAATAATGTATATTGCACACATACAGTGATTCGGAGAAGGGAGAAAGCCAGGAAACTAATATAATTAGTAGCCGCAAATCAGGGAAATGTTGTAAGTTTAGTCAGGGAAAAGTCAGGAAAATTTTTTCACAGTTTCTGTAGCCACCCTGAAGGTACACAACAGACAGCCACAGACAAACGTCATAGTAAGAACAGTCTTTAAATTTATTCAAGCTTCCGGAAATTATTATTTAATGTTAATTTCATAGTTTAAATCACAGTGAAAATGGGTTTGACAAGTAAATTATTTATAACTGAAGTAAAGAAAATTCATGTTTCACAACTAATATGGTTAAATTTTAAATATTACTATTTTACACTAACTTTTTTTAAAAAAAAATTAAAATCAATATCCATTCATTTTGCACATTACTACTATAATGAAGTAACACTAATTTTTCTAGCTTTATCTGATATATGTGCATGTAACAAAACCTCCACGAGTTTGATTTTATATCCTTGTAAAAATCAAATATGCCATTTAGTTTGAGAAGAGATATCAGTGTTTTTATTTAAATCTTTTTATTAGTTTTTCATTTGCCCTAGTTCTCGTTAAATCTTGACAAAACTACTGCATACTTATAATTAAAGTAATTTTCTTTTATATCTGTTTATATATAAAGGAAGATTCTTTAACATTCTCTGCTCTGTTACATCAATATATGATGATACTTAATCTTAAATGAAAACTAAGAAGAGGAAGAAGTAATAAGCTATAATCCATCTTCATTATTTGCGATTTATTTTAAAGTGATGCAATGTTAAAAGCTTTATGAGTTTATTTCTGGAAAAACTATTATACCATTTCCTGAGAAATTTTTATTCAGGCAGCTTCTTCAGAAGTGATAAATTTCTAAATTTTATCTTTGATTCGAAATTCACAGATTAATAATAGGCGTGGTACTTGGTTTACTAAATATTAAGTATCACAGAGAATTAATAATTAAATGCTTTAACTTATTAACGACCGCACTGCCTTTTGTTTGAAGGAAATGGACAAAAATTGGTTTTAGACGTATTAGAGTCTAATTAAGAAGAAAAAAGTAACAGGGGAAAAATATATTTATTTTTATATAAGATACAAAATGTTGCGAAAACGCAACGTCAGGCAAAATCGATTATTTTTCGATACATGAATATCTTTGAAACATTTGCTATGGAAGGGCACATTACATTTAATACATATATCTACTGCCACCTGTGAGATCTATTCAAAATTATAATCCGGAAAAAATATGAAATTAAAAAAAATATTAAAGAGAAAGTTTCAATGAGAGCGAAACAGTTTTTTTTCTCCACGAAGCATAGAAACTTTGTCTAATGTAATAAAAAAATTAATTTAAAAAAATCACTTTATAGTAAAAGAAAAAAATCATTGCAGAAAACCAATGTCAGTCGTTAATGGGTTAATTCAGACTTTAATGCTTTTATCAAGAGTCGAATAAATTAAATTAAAAAAAGTTTTTCATAAATGCAATGTTATTAGTGTAGTAAACAGTAGATTTTTATTATTATTTTCTTTTTTTAATTCTAAGACCTATTGTTTCTCAAACTTACTACCAGGTGGCAGCACGGATCTTAAAGCAAAATTTAAATTAATTAATGATTAACTAATAATTTAGTTCCGAAAATATTAAAATTGAGCATTACCATTGTGGATAGAGATTACATTACATTAAACTACGACATACCCCTGATTGTGGATACACAAGTGCTCAAAGTTTTAAGATTGATTACATGATTGCAACTCTACAAACATAAAGCAAACCAAGTTAAACAAATTTTATAAAAATAGATTTTAAAATCGCACGTTTATAAGTTAGCCAAATATTAAAATATTTTATTTAAATTATAATCTATTTTTTTAGTCCTTAATATTATTACTTTTTAGTCCTTCTAAATTATGTATGTTAAGAAAACCTTGGAATTAATTTTTTCCTGAAGCTCACGTCTAATTGGCGATACTAGCACATGTATAAATGATATTAAATTAATTGATTAACTGATAATTATTTTCTGAAGACATCAAATGCAGTTCTGTCATCGAGGAAAAATAAGTGGTAAAAATTTCAAAACTCGATCACATCAGAAAATGAGTGAGATCTTTAAAAACATACAAGAAGTTAAAATTGCACGATAATTTACATTACAAATCATACAAATAATTTAATAATACAAATTTCACATTAATAGATGTGTCCAACTCTGATAAATCGTTAGTAAGATGGGTTGGTTGTTTGGTTGGTTGATTGAGGTTTATTTATTTAAAGAAAAGCACACTACAGAGAAAACTCCATTTACAGTTTGCTATAAACAACAAACATACAAAGAACAGAAGCCACAACGAGTAAATCAAAAACCAAAATGAGCTAGAAAATAAAAAGTTGAACACAGAGAATACACAAAGTAATAAAAATTTTGCAAACGCATATATAATTACAAACGAAAACACATATTCACCAAAACATTAAACCACACTATGATTCTAAAAGTCGTATTTAAAAAAAAATTAAAAGGGCATTTCCAAAAGGCAAGGGCTAATAAGTCAAAACACGGAAGCACCGAATCCTCTAAAAACACATCAGGAGTTTAAAAATCGAAAGACGTAAATACACACTTGAGATAAAAAATAAATTGCAACACGGCACCAAAAACAGAATACAAAAATTAAAACCTATAAGAAAACACTAAATAAATGGTCGATTATATAAAATTACGGAAAATCAAAACGCATAAAAATCTAAAATGTTGTAGAAAGGGAAAATAAAACACATCATGTATTTAAAAGCTGCAAACATTTCGATTTAAAAGCAGCAAGAGACATATTAAATGTGTCAAGTTCATCAGAGAACTTGTTAAAAATTTTATAATATTTATATAACGAGAACCTGTTAATATAATTAAATTTTGAATATACATTTGGAAAGGAACTTTGGTTCCTTAAAAATCTGGCACAGCGAAATCCATAGAGCTCAATATATCATTACAATCGATTGAACCATTAATAATTTTGTAAAAGAATAGAACGCAAGAAACATCTCGTCTGGAACATAAACTAGGCATATTAAAGATATTACGTAGATAAGAAGAAGATACATCCTGCAAGTAAAATCTTTTTTTTGCAAAGTAAATATCTCAAGAAGTTGTTTTGTATTCGCTCAGTAATTTCAATTTTGTTTCGGCAATTGGGATCCCAGATAATACTGCAGTATTCCAGATTGGATCGGACATGAGCGCAGTACAAGGTCTTCAGGGCAAGTTCACTGGAAAATTTTCTGGTTCTGCGCTAAAGAATTCCAAGTCTGCGATATGTCTTAGAGACCATGGTATCAATGTGTTGGGAAAAATTAGATGTCAAAGATGATCCCAAGATTAGGGATTGCAATCCGGCACCAATTTCAACCCGGTCGGATCCGGCCGGATTCCCATCGATCCGACGGGATCCGGCCGGATTGGACATATCAAAACTATTTTGCCTTTTCATTCCAAAATCAACTGTATAAAAGATGATAAAATGAGTGTATTACATAGTTTATAAAAAAGGCGTTAATTTCTTATGAAGTCAACTTTATTTACACTATTATAATTAATCAACATTTACGTATGAATCAACAATTTAGTACAGTATAACTAGTTAAATTGTAATTGTTATATTAGTTTAGTAATAATTAGATAATGACGGGCGGTTAAGTTCAGTCTCACTTACTAGATTTCAGAAATGACATCAATGATAACTTGTAATGTAACTTATATTAAATCTAACTAAATCAAGCTTATCAACTGAGATCACAATAATTAGGTATTTTAGACACGCCAAGCAGTCTCATTCTTATAATTATGACAGTCATCATGAATCTGTTTAATCAATGGCACAATTATACAATAACGAGTTTAAAACTTCTTCGTATTTTTTAATATACTTACTTTAAATTATTATTTTAAGTAAAACAATAAAAAAAACCATCACTTCGTTTTTGAAAAAATTATCGTAGGAAACAAATAGTGTTAATTGTGTCATCTTTCAATCGACTTCCTACAGAGCTACAAATATAACCATCAGCCTAGAAATCCCTTTCTGCTTCTACACTTGTTGGTTTTATTGTCAACAAATACTCATGAATAGAAGACAAGTATTTTCCTCGAACTCCTTCATTTTCACATGCAGTCATTTCCTTTCTTAATGTTTTCTCATAATCTTTCTCTTTTTTTCGGTATTTATGCTCTAGGTTTTCATATTTTGCTGGATTTGCATCTGTAATTCTTTCTGTAATGTCAAATAACTTTTCAATGACGAAGAATTTGAGTTATTTTATACTATATTATCTACGTTTTCTTTAAAGCTATCATCTTGAACAACTCTTTCTAAGATATTTTTCATTTCTAGTCTCACAACTTTTTCTTCGTCATAGCAAATGTATCATCAGTTCGTCTTGTATCATCATCATATTTTTTTTATTCTGTAAGTATATTAATATTCCTGTTTTCATTTTGAATTGGTTTCAAAAGTGACACGTTTGTTTTAGAACTTTTAGACTAGTACCTGCAATGCAACACAAATAGGTACATACTTAAATTTAAAACGTTATTTCGGTCACTACGTAAGAAGAAAGTCGTATTATAAAGAAAAATCAGAAATATGGATCGTTACTCAATTCATTTCTAAGTCTAATTATCTACTTAAATCATTCTCGTACTCGTAAATGCAACATAAACATAATTCATCTAACGATTGAACAATAAGAATGCCTATATGTGAAGCGGGTGAGTCAGCGTCGAACGACTCGTACTCACCACGCATTTAAGTACCTACTGTTACAGTCATGGAAAGTCGCTTCCCAGCAATGCAAGTCTTATGGTTGGGAAGAGAGTTTTACAAGGTGAAGCATGGAGTGACCTCAGCGACACTTATGGCACGCATGACCTTGCCGAGAAACTTGGCGACCATTTTGGCGACTTGGCGAGGAATTTGGCGACCTTGGCGACAAATAGATGATTCTCGAAAATGCAACCCTTTTCTCGATATTTCAATTAGGGGCCGAGATCCAGGTTTTTCCTGAAAATTCTATGTGATGTCACGGCCTATCGGGGAGAGTATATAAGACCACGTTTGGATCACGGTAGTGTCTTTGATCGACTGGTTACTTCACTTTGAAGCGTGAACGTCTTCAGAGTTCTATCCGCTGTGTGAACTAATCAGCTGGTGAGCTGAGCTGTTATTGTCGTTACTAGTTATTTGCTGACTGCTTGTGCTGTTAGATATTAAAGTGCTGAACTGTCATTACCTGTGAATTGTTGTCTATTTACATTGGTAATCTGTGCAAGGACTATTGTTTCCTGTACCTGTGCTACGTATTTTCCTGCATATTTGTAAATAAACCTTCATTCTCCATTATCCTACGTGTTGGACTGTTTACACCATACACCCACGGTAAGATTTTGTGCAACACTGGTGTCCAGAAGTGGGATAAGTGTGTATGGTGAAAACGAGGTCTCAGACAAAGATGGCTGAGAACGCTGATCTACTTTCTCTGCTAGCCGAGATGAAGAAATCTATGGAGAAAGGACAAGAAGAAATGAGAAAAGGACAAGAAGAAATGAAGGATAAAATGGAGAAAGGACAAGAAGAAATGAGAAAAGGACAAGATGAACGACACGACAAAGAACGAACGACAGCTCCTTTGTCGACAACAAAGGAGCTGTTATTGCGACGTGTGAACCAGTGGTGGATATCGTTGCTCGTCCTCAAGATTTCTCTGAATCACTACGTCTCCCGTTAATCTTGGAGAATCTTGAAGGGCTTAATGAAGAACAACGAACAGCAGTGAAGGAATTTCTACAAGAATTTCAGAACTTGTTTTCTACTAGTGATTCTGATGTCGGCCGCTGCAATATGACTCAGCATAGAATTAATACAGGTAATCATCCACCAATCAAGCAATATCCAAGACGTTTGCCTCTTGCAAAGAAAGAGGAAGCGGAGCGCCTAGTTAAAGAGATGGTGCATAACGGAATAATAGAAGAATCGTCAGGACCTTGGGCTTCGCCTTTTGTGCTTGTTAAGAAGAAAGGTGGGTCGACATGTTTCTGTGTTGACTACAGGAAGTTAAACGAGATTACGATAAAGGATAGTTATCCTCTACTACGGATAGACGACAGCCTGGATGCTTTGAACGGAAGCCAATGGTTCTCGACATTAGACTTAAAAAGTGGATACTGGCAAGTCGAGATCCAACCTGAAGATAAAGAAAAGACAGCCTTCACCACCGGACAAGGACTCTGGCAATTTAAGGTAATACCTTTCGGACTTTGTAACGCCCCTGCCACATTCGAACGCTTAATGGAGACAGTATTGCGTGGACTTACGTCTGAAGCCTGCTTAGTTTATCTTGATGACATTATTATAGTAGGTCGAACATTTCAAGAACATCTTCGTAATAATATTCGTAAAGTATTCCAGAGACTGCAGAAAGCTAACCACAAGCTAAGTCCAAAGAAATGCAGATTCTTCCGAAAGGAAGTTTCTTATCTTGGACACATAATTTCAGCAGACGTAGTTAAAACCGACCCAGAAAAGACTAAGGCAGTAGTTGATTGGCCTCGTCCAGAGACAGTACACGATCTCCGAAGTTTTCTTGGACTTTTCACCTATTACCGTCGTTTTGTAAGGAATTTCTCTGCAATAGCAAGACCCCTACATAAACTAACTGAAGCTAGATAAAACTTTAATTGGACTGAAGAATGCGAGAAATCTTTCAATAGTCTAAAACAGGCTTTGATAACGTCCCATGTCTTGACCTATCCCCGGACTGACAACGAATTTATCTTGGATACGGATGCTAGTAATGAGGGGATATTAGCCGTGCTCTCTCAGAAGATTGGAAACGAAGAGTGTGTCATCGCTTACTTCAGCAAGAGCTTGGGTGAGCCAGAAGGAAATTATTGTGTCACGAGTAAAGAATTACTTGCCATTGTGAAATCTATAGAGTATTTCCATCACTACCTCTATGGACGTAAATTTCTTCTCCGGACTGATCATGCATCCCTTAGATGGCTTTTGAATTTTAGGGAACCTGAAGGCCAGATAGTTCGCTGGATACAAAGACTGCAAGAATATGACTTCGAAATCCAGCATCGCAAGGGAACCTCTCACGGAAATGCAGATGTGCTCTCTCGAAGACCCTGTAAAGAGAGTTGCAAACATTGCACGAATGCAGAGAAAAAGTTTGGAATGGAAACGGACATTTCCGTGAAAGTTTTAACAACTGAGGATGCCTGGTCTTCAAGTGAGGTTCAAAAGGCACAGCTAGAAGATCCTGCTATTAGGCCAATTCTGGAGAGGAAATTAAATTCATAAGATCGACCATCTTGGCAAGAAATCGCTCCGGAAAGCCCTGCAACAAAACGATATTGGGCTCTTTGGGACTCCTTACACCTTAAGGATGGTATTTTTATCGTAAGTGGGAGAGTGACGATGGAAGTTCTTGTCGCTGGCAACTAATTCTCCCGAAAAGCAGAATTCAAGAAGTTCTGCGAGAGACTCATGACAGCGCAAGTGGAGGCCATTTTGGAGTTATGAAAACTTTGAGCAAAACTCGAGAGCGATTCTATTGGGATAGACTTTGCGACGACGTCAAAAAATGGTGCAGAGAATGCCACGCTTGCGAAGCCCGAAAAGGACCCAAAACAAGAACTAAAGGCCGTTTACAGCGCTATAATGTAGGCGCACCTTTAGAAAGAATGGCTTTTCATATTTTAGGACCTCTTCCTGTAACGACAAAGGGCAATAGGTATGTACTGGTATTATGGGTATGGACTATTTTACCAAATGGCCAGAGGCAATCCCCATTCCAGATCAGGAAGCCTCGACTGTGGCTGAAGAACTTGTTCGAGCATGGATTTCGCGGTATGGCGTACCTATGATATTACATTCGGATCAGGGTACAAATTTTAATTCCGCTCTCTTTACTGAGCTCTGCAAACTTTTAGGAATTCTGAAGACTCGAACGACGGCGTTACATCCTGAGTCTGATGGCATGGTCGAGAGGTTTACTCGAACGATTTTAAACCATCTATCTTTATTTGTATCGAAGAATCAGACTGAATGGGATACACATTTACCACTCTTTCTCTTGGCCTATAGGAGAGCAGACCATGAAGCGACCGGATGCACTCCAACAGATATGCTTTTTGGTCGAACACTGCGATTGCCATGTGATATCCTATTTGGACGACCGAGTGATACGCCTTCCTCTCCGAATGAATACCTGAATAATTTAGAGGCACGTTTGGAAAGCGTACATGCGTTTGCCAGAGAGCGAATTAAATTGGCCAATGAACGAATGAAGACTCGCTACGATTCCGGAGCAACCGGCCATCATTTTAAGGAGGGAGACCAAGTCTGGATGTATAACCCGAAGCGACGGAGAGGTCTGAGCCCGAAATTACAGCAGAACTGGGAAGGACCTTATACTATCGTCAAGAAACTGAACGATGTCATCTACAGAGTTCAGAGATCATCTAACGCCAAGCCAAAAGTAATTCACATCAATCGGCTAGCAACCTACCGGGCTACTGATCACAGTTCGGAGTAATGAGACTGCCGAGACGTCAGTCTTTGAAGAGGGCAGCAGTGTTACAGTCATGGAAAGTCGCTTCCCAGCAATGCAAGTCTTATGGTTGGGAAGAGAGTTTTACAAGGTGAAGCATGGAGTGACCTCAGCGACACTTATGGCACGCATGACCTTGGCGACAAACTTGGCGACCATTTTGGCGACTTGGCGATAAATAGATGATTTCCGAAAATGCAACCCTTTTCTCGATATTTATTAGGGGCCGAGATCCAGGTTTTTCCTGAAAATTCTATGTGACGTCACGGCCTATCGGGGAGAGTATATAAGATCGCGTTTGGATCACGATAGTGTCTTTGATCGACTGGTTACTTCACTTTGAAGCGTGAACGTCTTCGGAGTTCTATCCGCTGTGTGAGCTAATCAGCTGGTGAGCTGAGCTGTTATTGTCGTTACTAGTTATTTGCTGACTGTTTGTGCTATTAGATATCAAAGTGCTGAACTGTCATTACCTGTGAATTGTTGTCTATTTACATTGGTAATCTGTGCAAGGACCATTGTTTCCTGTACCTGTGCTATGTGTTTTCCTGCATATTTGTAAATAAACCTTCATTCTCCATTATCCTGCGTGTTGGACTGTTTACACCATACACCCACGGTAAGATTTTGTGCAACATTACTCTTGCAACATCGCGAGTATTTTTTCAAGAAATGAGCTTCATGTATTTTTTTTAATTTACCGGTTCCGGCAAACTGGTGCCGGATCCGGTAGACGTCTAATGATGCCGGATCCGCCGGATTACCGGATCCGGTTTTCCGGATTGCAATCCCTAGCCAAGATCCTTGACTGTATTTGAGAGTTATAAAACAAGATAGTTAATTTTATATACATGATTCAAAGGTTGAGCTTTTCGAGTTTAAATAAGAACACTGCATTTTTCAATGTTCAGGTGTAATCTGTTTAATGGCGCAAGAGCCATTCTTGGCTAAACGGCGCCAATCAAATGGTAAGATTCAACTTAAGTAGTTAAAAATTCGATCACATCAGGAAGTGAGCGAGAAATCGATGAAAAAGTTTAATGTTTAAAAAAATATAAGAAGTTAAAATGTGTAATAACTTAAATACAAATAATTTGATAATACAAATTTTACAGTAATAGATGTGTCCAATTCTGATAACTCTTTAGCAGGATAGGCCATTTTATTTAGGTTTTTGGTTTATTAAGGTTTAATGGCGGAAGAGCCATTCTTGGCTAGACGGCGCCAATCAAATGGTAAGATTCAACTTCAGTAGTTAAAAATTGTGCCATTTTATTTCGATGCTTGAGAATTTTATTTACTTAATTGAGGGGAGGATGCATGTTATAAAAATATTTTTGATCTGACGTTAAAAGTGATATTTTTATTATTATAAGGAAATAAATTAAAAAGTGCAGAGGATTCCTTACTTTTTATTATACGGCTGAATAAATTAGATGTTATCTTAGTCACCACTATTTTTCTTGAATGCATTTACTTTAGCAAACAAACTGACGAACAATCTCGAAATCAACGTAATATTAGAATACTTTAAACACAAAACTGAAATCAACTTTAAAAGAAAATTGTCTGAAAATGTGTTGATCTTTTCATTCATGCACGTGTTCGAGAGGAGAGAAAACCATTTTAATAAGCGTAGCAATCTTAAAACGATCATGACAAGCAAAATAGACTGAAAATAAAAAAAAGAAGTTAGCAAACGTTATCTCTTCCAAACTAAAATTTATCAGCTCCACTTTGAAAAGGCCACTTCAAAGACCTCACATACTCATCTTATCTCTTTTGAAAAATTCTATCCTTGTAAATTAAAGACTGATCAAAAGATGATCTGTAGGATACGTTACGAAAATCATATACTTTCAATGTTGACAGTGGTGAAAACATATTTATCCAATTAACAAATATGTTTCCTTAATTGTTTACTTTCATAAATAAACGTTTAATTAATTTGAGTTTACATATTACTGCAATTCAAACATATGTATTTCAATTTCTAATTAAAATATTTCCTTTAAATTTGGACATCAATGTAAATAAAAAGTTGTGAGAGTTACCCTTTTGGTTTTCTGTTTTGTTCCCATTTATGATTCTACTGATAACATAAAATGAAAACAATTTTGCACGGTTGTGAAGCAACTTAACTCTCTCGATTAGCAGCAAATAATTTTGTTTCTCATTTTGTAGTTACGATAATTTATGGTGATAACTTTGAAACGTAGACAGATTTTTCTTACGCAGATATAATTTTTGAAAAATTTTGTAAAAGAAATACTGTTTGATTGCCGAGCTATATTTGCTTGGATTTCCAAAATAGTGTTCAAAATCCGTTCTTGTTTATAACCATGATAATTACCTACAAATAAATAAGTTTAATATTTTCATAAGACGTAGCAGTATATGACGAATGACCCAACTCATATGAATCAACTCATAACTTAAAATATTTTAGGTACGTCTCATAAATGCAATGACATTAATATCATTTCTGTATCTAACTGCTAGCTTTTTGTGTGTTGTTATGTTTGCAAACATATGGACATAATTCCAAAATTGGGTTTTCAGAAATAATTTTAATATATGGATATTCTTCAAAATCTTGAGGATAAATTTTTATACGATTATTACACTTTTCCGCTATTTCGAAGTATATGAGAAAGTAAATGGAGGAATTAAAAAAAGAGAGTTAGAGCATTGTATATTAACGCACATATATAGGCATATTGTATTTTAACGCACAAGGGCCAGATCTACATCATTGGGCCGAAATGAATGATTCAGAGTGTCATTTGTGATAAATTAAAATTATAATGTTAGAATTGTTTTCGACACAAAGTGAAATATTTAAAAGGTATAAGCTTTTTTGATGGATAAATTCCAAATGTGAAGCAAAACGTAAGAATGTTTTGTGATTATGATACGGCACATTATATAGATAATGAGAATTCAGTACAGCCGCAAATCTTTATGGTTTGTGAAAAATGTAAAAATATTTGATGGGAATTTTCTCCCATTAAGTTCAGCATGATAATAGACGATGAATTTAAAGCTCACACAATAGGATTGATATGCTGGATGCACAGTTAAAATGGAAATAACAGTAAAATTACAGTAAGTTAAGTTGGCAACTCTGGATTTTTACACCAAATAAATGAAAGCAGTTTTAGAAAAACTCCTGTAACGGATGCTAAGTCGAGTAAACAGTAAGTGGAAAAAGGAAACATAAACAAAATCTCATAAAGGAATTGTCATTGTGTTTATAGATATAACAGATTTTACTATTATTTTTGTTCCTTTACGAAATGCCATGATTCCTTTTAAAGTAATTATATTGCAAGTAATTGCAATATAATTACTTACATTATTTAAAGTAATTTATTGATGTACTTTTATATGAACTAGAGATCTCCTATCTGTCGAAATTCAACAGTAATTCATTAAACTAAGGGGCTTTGCATCCTGCTCGCTAAAGCTCGCCAAACCACATGAGGATAGCTTTGCAACCCTCACGGGTTTGCTACGCAAACCCTGCTCGCTACAATGAAGACACTGTGTGTCCTAGCTCAGCTACTGTATATATATATATATATATATATATATAACAAATATGAAACAATCATAACAGAATTTAGCCCATTGCAATTAGGTAAAATAGGGAAAAAAATTTATATAGTTTTGAAACTTTGGTCAAATGATTCTTTGACCTCAAGGATATCAGAACCGAAAAGTTTCCACCTCTCCGGGGGGGAGCTTCCACCCCTAGGGGGGATAAAGCGAAGTGGAGTGTTAGGTCAGTTTTTCCTAGATTTCTTCAACCCTACACATTCAATGTTAGAAATGTTGTAGATAAAGTCATAGAGCATAACATTCTGCGTCGAATGAGTACCGACACTATATATTTTGTTGCAGTAGTACGATTACAAACTCTTATCAAAGTTGCAATGATTTTTCAATTTTCAAAGACAAAATCATTATGCATACAAAAGACGACGCATACAATCAAATATTCTATCTAAATAAAGTTTGTATGTATAAGTATTCACTTTTGTAAGCACATGCATATGTCAGAGCACCAATACGAGAGCGCTAGTGTAGTGTGGAAGTTAGGAGAGAGAGAGTACAACTAGTCCATTGCAATGAGACCGAAAAACGACAAATAGGAGAAAATCTTATAAAGTTTTGAAACTTTGATCAAATACTCTTCTGACATTAAGGAAACGGAAACAGTAAAGTTTCCATCCCTGAGAGGGGAACCCCCCCCCCCCCTCTCGAACTTGCAAAACCATCGAAGCACAAAATGGTCGTACCCAGCTTATAAAACAATAATTAACATTGCTTATTTTTTTAACTGCAATAAATTATTTTCATAAATATTCTAATTATATGTAGCCTCTTGATGGCCATGTTTTATAATATCTTTGATACAGTTCCAGAGCGAACAGTTGATAACACTGACAACCTTAACTTCGTTCTTGATGGAGGCTCTCTTATTCATCGTGTAGCATGTCAAAGCAAGAGACTTTCGGTGATGTTTACACCACATATATGTCTTATATCAAGAGGCATTACGGCGATGAAGTAACAGTTGTTTCTGACGGATATACCGAAAGCAGTGTTAACACAAAGGTTATTGAACGCCAAAGGCGAAGGATAAAGCGTACCTCAAGAGAAATAATTTTTAATGAAAGCACCGTTCTCCTCAGAGACAATTCCTAAGAAATCATGCAAATAAGGAGTTTTTCATTTCGCAAACTCGATAGCCACTTTCAGGAAGTAGGCATATGCACGTTTGTAGCAACAGATGATGCTGATGTACATATTGTGAAGACCACAATAGAGACATATGAGAAGATTAAGAAACAAGTTGTTGTAATTGGCCAAGATGTTGATATTCTTGCTTTACTTAATGCTCTTACTCCAGTCTATATAGATATTCTAATGTTGAAATAGGGTAAGGGAAAGTCAAAGATAGGTTCTATAGCTTTAAAGATCTGCAGAATTCTAATCTTGGGATCAAATGCAAAAAAATCCATTCTCTTCGTTCATGCGATTAGTGGTTGTGACACAACCTCAGGGTTCTATAGAAAGAGAAAACTACAAGCAGTGCAATTTTTCAACCTCAGTAAATACCTGCAAGATATCCCTGAGATCTTTAATAACCCTAAATCAACTTACACTGAGATAGAAAGAGCAGGAGAGACGTTCATGATCGCATTGTACAGAAACAAGAAGAAAGAGGAAAGTATCCTGACCCAGATAGCAAGTAAGTTTGCAGCAAGTTTGATTTTGACTTGATATTCCCTTGTCATGGCAAAATTTGACGCTTCAAACTTGAAACGAACTTGTAGCAAGTTCGCTGTGACAAATAGCGCCACCTCCCTTGCAAATCAAACTTGCTGCAAGTTTTCAAAACAAGCTTCCTGCAAAGATAGCACAATAAAGAGATAATTATCTTTGTTTCTGTTTTGAAAAAACATCCGATTTTTAATTGTATCTTCCAGACCGCCCTTCTTTTTATTAATTCAATAAATCAATGATAATTTGTGAAAAAAATAACTTTTTTATGAAAAAAAATTTTGAAACCTTTTTCATCTTTTTACTAAATATATCACTTGAACTTTAAAGAAAACTACATCGCCTTTTTCTTAATGTTGAAATTTTAACGTTTATAAACAAAATTAAATCTCAAAAACAGTCAGTGTTTGTTGAAAAATAATAACTAGACATTTTGTCCCATTTTAAAGTAATTACTTTTGAACTCTAATTTCATAATTTATTCTACTAGCAAAACGTAGTTATTAACAAAAATCGCTCTCTTTTTGACTTCAAATCATATTCTCAAATAAAAAAATTAATGAAATCAAGAAAAAAGTTTAAAATAAATCGTATACGAATCGAATCGAACGATGTATTAGCGAAATCGATCTTCTCCTCTCGTAGCCGAGCTGGTCGAGTGGTATCGACGTCTGTCTACTAAGCGGTAGGTCGCGAGTTCTATCCCGGTTTGTGTTCGTACTCTGTTTTTGCTATAATTTGCCATGTCGTTTTTCGGTCTCATTGCAATGGACTAGTTGTACTCTCTCTCTCCTAACTTCCACACCACACTAGCGCTCTCGTATTGGTGCTCTGACATATGCATGTGCTTATAAAAGTGAATACTTATACATACAAACTTTATTTAGATACAATATTTGATTGTATGCGTCGTCTTTTGTATGAATAATGATTTTGTCTTTGAAAATTGAAAAATCATTGCAACTTTGATAAGAGTTTGTAATCGTACTACTGCGACAAAATATATAGTGTTGGTACTCATTCGACGCAGAATGTTATGCTCTACGACTTTTATCTATATCATTTCTAACATTGAATGTGTAGGGTTGAAGAAATGTAGGAAAAACTGACCTAACACTCCACTTCACTTCAATTTTTCCCCTTGGGGCGTAAGATCCCCCCGTAGAGGTGGAAACTTTTCGGTTCTGATATCCTTGATGTCAAAGATGTATTTTAAAATTGTTTCAAAACTATATAATTTTTTTCCCCTATTTGCCATTTTTCGGTCTAATTGCACTGGACTAATTGTAAAACCAACATAATCAACATAAACATTCTTAATACAATACAAATCTATACGAACCGCTAAAAAATTAGAGAAATCCTAATGTTTTCCGCGAACAGTGCCGGCATAAAGCTAAAAACACTGTTCTTTACCCCGGACATTATGATAAAATAAGAATTCGAATGAAATACCAAATATCAGAAATAATTTTACGAACCTAAAACTGAGGGATGTATCCAACGGGAGACGTGACAAAGGAATGAACCTAACACGTCATGTAGGGTCCGGATGTTTACGAAATATCAAGTTACTTTTTTTGCACCAAACTTCTAAGATTGGGGCAGTTTCGATTAAGATTAAGAAAAAGATGGAAACAAAGATGAAAGCTATC
Organism: Araneus ventricosus; assembly: GCA_013235015.1. Classification (NCBI taxonomy): domain Eukaryota; kingdom Metazoa; phylum Arthropoda; class Arachnida; order Araneae; family Araneidae; genus Araneus; species Araneus ventricosus. The sequence goes on from BGPR01003448.1 coordinate 62,782, forward strand.
TACATTGAGAAAACGATGAAGATTAAAGATATGATGATTAAAAAGGAAAAGAGTGTATTTAAAAATTAAAGTGTATTTAAAAATTAAGGTGTATTTAAAAATTAAGGTGTATTTAAAAATTAAGGTGTATTTAAAAATTAAGGAATGATGATAAAAAAGGAAAAGAGGGAATTTAAAAATTAAGATGGAATCGGCAAGTGTTAATTAATATTTGAATTTGAAATCCATTAATAAACCACTGAAAGATGCGTTTTCGAGGTAATCACATTAAACCTGTCTGGCTTGAGAGACCCTACCACACCATTAGAACTGCGCCAGCATAGCTGTAATATGCGATTATTTACTTACATCTTTAAGCCATTAATTAAGGGTTCGTAGAAGGAGGTGGAATTTCATTACTATAAAGGTTATTTCTAAGGTGTTGAATTTGTTTCCTGATTGAATTTTTATAACTGCATGTTTTGTTAATTCTTATGAGTTGATTAATGATACTATTTTTGTAAATTTCAGAAGAGATATTTGAGTTCCAAAAAATATATCTATTGACATTGAATTTATACTCGTTTCTTTTGTCATAAATATCTATTTTTTAAGTATTTTGGCAATCAATAATTAAGTCCAGAAAAATAACTGTTTCTTGATAGCTATTGGTTTCGATTAATTTAAGTTCATTTGGATACAGATTATTATTAGTTGTATTGAAATCTTTATGGTTAAAAATAATAAGGTCATCAATGAATCTAAAGACTGAATTCGAATTAATAAGGATATTCCGTTCAAAAAGTGTAGAAATAAATTGGCAAGTAGAGTTGAATAACTGGTCCCTTGTGGGATGCTTTTAATTGGCTGAAAGATATTTTCCCCTTTGAAAATAAAGTTATCGTAAATACAGGAATTTGTAAGATCTTTCCAGAGTGTTATTGGGATGTTAAGTAAGTTTTTTAGGTCGTAGAAATAATTCATTAAGACTTCTTGTAATTTATCTAATGGGATGCTTGTGAAGAGGTCTTGGAAATCATAGGTTTCTATTGTATATATTTTTTTATTTTTAAGGAATTCTATAACTTTATTATTGTTTTTAATTATCCAGGAAATATTTACAAAAACACTATCATTAATCAACTCATAAGAATTAACAAAACATGCAGCTATAAAAATTCAATCAAGAAACAAATTCAGAAGCTTATAAATAATCTTAATAGTAATGAAATTCCTACCTCCTTCTACGAACCCTTAATTAATGGCTTAAAGATGTAAGTAAAGGATTGCATATTACAGCTATGCTGGCTCAGTTCTAATACTGTGGTAGGGTCTCTCAAGCCAGACATGTCTAATGTGATTACCTCGAAAACGCATGTTTCAGTCGTTTATTAATAGATTTCAAATTCAAATATTATTTAACACTTACCGTTTCCATCTCAATTTTTAAATGCAATCTTTTCCTTTCCAACATCATTTCTTAATTTTTAAATACACCTTAATTTTTAAATACACTCTTTTCCTTTTTAATCATAATACCTTTAATCTTCATCGTTTTCTCAATGTAGATAGCTTTCATCTTTGTTTCCATCTTTTTCTTAATCTTTATCGAAACTCCCCCAATCTTAGAAGTTTGGTGCAAAAAAAGTAACTTGATATTTCGTAAACATCCGGACCCTACATGACGTGTTAGGTTCATTCCTTTGTCACGTCTCCCGTTGGCTGCATCCCTCAGTCTTAGGTTCGTAAAATTATTTCTGATATTTGGTATTTCATTCGAATTCTTGGTCTATCATAATGTTCGGGATAAAGAACATTGTTTTTAGCTTTATGCTAGCACTGTTCGCGGAAAACATTATGATTTCTCTAACCTAATTTTTTCGCGGTTCGTATAGATTTTACTTACCCTGATGAGCATCTATACGCTTCTACCGATAAACTACAGACTTTCCATTTATTTTCAGCATTGGTTGATTTTCATGACATTGATATATTTTCCACAAATCTTCTTGAATTGCAGCATTATTGCGCATTCGTTGCGTTTGTGTTTTATATTATTTTATATTATCTTCCCTCTTTTATATATATATATATATATATATATATATATATATAAATTCGGATTTATTTGCTTCTGATGTTTTAACTTCAAATAGCACAGAATAAAATTTGTTAGTTTTGAAAAAGATATTTTTCTTCAAATAAAACTTACAAAGAAAATTATCAAAGTGCATAAAAAAACTAATAAATATGAGTTTCAAAATTAAAACAAATATAGTTAATATAAAAATTAATTCTAAAAACAAATTAGATTTAATAATATTAATAAACAGATTGAGGTGTGATGTCTAAGCTGTTTTCCTCTTGATGCTTTTACCTTAATCAAGACAGAATAAAATTTCCTTGGCCCAAAGAAGGACCGTATTTTTATTGAAAACAGTCACTGAGTCAAAAGATTTAACACGTGAGAAGCCCACATATAATTCCATGACTGAAAACAGGATTGTTCAGCATTAAACAAATTTTTGCAAATGTTTGTCCTTGTGCTTTATTAATTGTCATACTATAGGCCATACGAACTGGGAACTTCTTTCTTTTGAATTTGAATGGCATATTGCTGTCAGAAGGAATGAGGGGTATTCGTGGTATAAACTCGCCATTTTCAGAACCCATGCATTTTGCCTCTATAATGTTGCGCTAAAACTTTTGTTGGAGCTAAATTTCGCAAAAACATTTTAATGCATCCTAGCTTTAAATTCCATTTATATGGTGGCATTCCTGTTGGTGTTAAGGAGTTTCCACAGGAAATGTCAGTCTTTCATTCGGATCATTTTAAGTGCTAATCTACTTAAGAACAAAAAATTATTCACTATTTAGAAAATATAATTCAATTGCTCAAATCTCTTAAAATTTACGAAAAATATGCAATATTTTGACAATATTTATAAATTTCTTAAACAAATTTGTATCATTTTTTAAGGATCCGCAATGAGACCAAGAAGTTAATCAAACAACTTCAAAGTAATCTTAAAAGAATTAGCATCGATGCTTTAGTGTTAGCATGCGTATTTCGTTTGAATTCACTGCCCATTTCTCCAACCGGCAACACAGTGCAGACGTCCGTGTTCGTTCATGCCGCTTACTCTAAAGTCGGTTCCTCCCATGCCTCACTGGCACCTCCATCTTGTATTAGATGTCTATCTTGCCCGGGGGCAAGGTGGGGATGCGGCCCCCCCAGCTCTCAGGCAGAGGATAAAATATAGTGTAGTCATGTGTTTTTCTTTCAAGAAAATGCTTTAAAAGGCGAAAAAGAACTAATGTTCAGGAAGGTCTAAAATGTAAAATGCTAGTTGCAATTTTGAATTTGGAGGACAATTTTTTTGTCCTCCGCAGAAAAGTGCGAAAAACCCTGGTTTCGAGGACAAAGTGATTGACTTATTCGGCAAGAGGGAAAAAAATTACAGTTTGCTTTTTCAGATAAATATTAGTGTCAAATCCATAAACCTATGCATAATAATTTACCTTACAGTTTGCTTTTCATATCAATAACAGTGTAAAATCTTATGAGGTGTACATTTTTAGTTTGTTTTCTGTATCAAAGCATAAGGACTTTGCTCCTGCATTTATGCTGCTAAATATTCACAAGCTTCAATAAAGTAGTTAAAATAGCATGTTATTTTTCATAGAGTATGAGTACCGTGGCCTAGTGTTTTAGTAACAGGACACAGTTTTTAACAGGGTCGGAGCTGGAACTTTTTTATGGCTACTTACAAGTCGACATTGGTTTTCCAAAATATTAAAAATACTCCATACCCCAGGTCTAACCCCCCTACAAACTATCATATGGGCGCCCTTGATTATTCCTATGTCCAGGCATCAGTCGTCGTTAGTGAACGAGTGGAATTCTGCGTTTTGCGTCGTGATTAGTATTAGTGTTTCTCAATAGTGTTTGATATTGATCTATTCTATACAGTTTGGTTTTAAACTGGATTCGTCAATGTCAAAGAAAATTCGAGATTGAACTTTAATTGTCCTGTATTTTCCCCTCCATGAGATTTGCTACCAAATAAACTCCCTACGCTTTCTGCGCTTCGATGATATTGTGAAGAGAGGTTTGCGTTATGGAGGAAGGTCAACATCACAAAAGTAAGTTCTTCAGTTTCTAACAATTCAGTGGCACAAAAAGTAAAAAAAAAATGATAAGTCGTCAATCCCTTCAGTTTCCAATTATAATGTTGTCCAACTTCAAAACCTTCTATGATAAATATTGTAATCTTACACCCAAGGCAATAAGGAAACACACTTCTAAAAAAAGTATTGACGAGTTTAAAATCGAAGCAAAATAACTCTTTGATGTCTCTGCCTGTAAATAAATGTGTACTGATCTTGTAATCAGACTCCAGAGATATGTGAGTACCTAATTTGAATTAACTATTTGTGTGAGAAACCTAACAAGATTCCCGTCACTGAGCAAACATTTATCTACCATCTCTTTTAGCACAAGATGCTCTACTATATTGTTGCAATATCTTCACAATATTGAGCGGCATTCGGAATATCAAACATCATTGAGATATCTTAGAATATCTTGTGCTGATAGGGATTCCGCCTGCTGAGGAAGCATGGATTAGAAAAAACTCGTACTTTAGGGACAAGGGAGGCAACAAAGTTTAAAAATAGAATTGAGATAAAAAGATACACTTTAAAGAGGGAAGTTCCTAAACAGGTACTTCCAATTTTGTTGATGGATATAAAATTAGGATGGAAAAGAACCGCAATAGCAGTGATTTACAACAGGATAACAATCAATAAGGTGGTTTTTATTTTGACGGAAGAAAAGATCACACTTTATTTGTAGAAATGACTGAATCAAAACAATTTCGTCTAACAACGAAGGAAGAGCAGTATTCTGTCATCATAGAATCTGATTCGTTTTATGTTGGCCATGTTTTCTCGAAATCCGGAACTGCCAAACATATTGCATTTAGTATTGCATCTAATCTAAATAAATGAGGAATTTAACTAGAAGAGTTGGGCATCGTTGGCTGTGATGGTACCAAAAATTATTACTGGGAGGCAAAATGATGCTATTTGTCAACTCCAAACTTCAATTGAATTTCATTTAGTTGACTGTCTGTCGTCGTTTTCAGTTCTTGGAGGGAGAAACAACTGGCCCAAGAACTTTTGTCTAGCAATTGGAAAGAATTTTAGGTTGTGTGAAAATCTGCCAGTGATAGATTTTTTAGCCAACAGATTGTGTAATCCCAGAAGTGGACAGAAAATATTTGAGCGAAGACCAAAGATATCATTTGGACATATGTCAGGCAATGACGACCGGCAACTTTCCAAATGACTCTTCATATCGTGAAACCGGCCCTATCTAACATTCGTTATAACCACAAAAAATATGGGGCCTTAAAATAAATTGTAGTTGTTACTTTCTTCAAATTTATGAATATTTGTCAAAATATTGCATTTTTTATAAACTTTAAGGGATTTTCACGATATATATATATATATATATATATATGTGTGTGTGTGTCTAACCTGTAAAAAATTAATAAGAAACAGTGAAGTTCTCCATTTTTTAGAATATTTAGACCCGTTATATTCTTTTTTTTTGTTATTTAAATATGCACGAATCGCAAATTTTCAGAATCGAACCTAGCGAATCGAAACTATAAGTTTGATTTTTTTTCGCACCACCCTCATATTCATGTTTTTTTTTACCTTCTTCAGCGAAAAATAATGCTTATCAAGCAATCCTTAATAATATAATAAATGCGAAAGTGTGTCTGTCTGTTTGTTAAGCTTTCACGGCAAAACTACCAATCCGATTTGGATGAAAATTGGCAGGGTTGTAGTTTGAAACCCAAGAACGGACATAGGCTAGGTGAAATCACGTTAAATTAATTATTTTTGACTACAGACAAAAATTAAATAATTAACAAAACCCATTGACTCAGCGATTCTCGATGAAGACTATTTTATTTTTCAATCAACTGTCACGTGATCCTTCAGGAATGCGAAAACATGTGCAATAAATTATATTTAATATCAACTATCACGTGATCCTTTTTTCCGCTGTAACTTCAGAAAAAATTGTTCGATAAAAATGATTTTTATACCATCTTAAAGTTCAAACTTTTACTTTTTATTTCTGTGATATTTTTTCTTCAATTTTTATTCATTTTTTAAAGTTTTACGTGCAGACGATTTTGAAATAACGCAAATTTATACCTACTTCGCTGCTAGGAAACGGTTAGACTTTGAACTGATTTATCTTTATTTCTGAAAATTTTGCTTATGTTTATAAATATCTATAAAACAAGCCAGAAATCACATTTATCTGTCTGTCTGTCGGTCGATAGTTCGGTCACAAAAACTCCTCCTAAATAGTGAACGGTAGCGACATGAAATGTACACAATTTGCTATTTTCAACTTTCAGAGCTAATTAGTTCTTAATATATTTAATTAAATAACGAACATTAGCCGCTTTTAAGCCTATTGCTTAGACGTTTTTTGCCAATAACTTCTGAAATCTTTATTAGACAACAATTCTTTTTATGCAATTTAAAGACCAGAAAATGATCTTTTTAATTCTATTAATTCCATTGCGATGAAATGTTTTCTCTGATTGCTATAAAGTTATAAAAATATTTTTTTAACGTAATTTCTAACAACACCTTTTATTCTTATAGAAATAAATTCAAGCCAAATTACTGTTTCGCGCGCGGGCTTTTGCCAGTGTTAAAGTTAATGTAAGAAAATATTGCTTTCTTTGACCATAAACAACAAAGGAGACTTTACACTTCCAGTTTCCTGTTGTGGTAGCATTTAAAGCTTTTAATACGGTTACACAGTGATCCAATGACGTTAGTGAATTATTCTCTCGATGTTTTGTTTAATTTTCTCAGTGAGATATTACAGAATATCCTTCTGTAGATACGGTAATGGGCATTAACAAGGAGCATCATATTCTGTAGAGCTCTTCAAGATCTTAGAATTGTAAGGGGCACCTTCCGAAAGCCGAGATTGAAAGTCGGTGTACCAGTACTACTAATACGTAACCTCGATATACCAAGACTGCGCAATGTCGCACGGTTACAAATTACACACCTAGGTACAAGCGTCATGAAACCTACTGTTATGACTGATATAGGGAGAAGAGAGAGTGTTTTAATTCCACGCCTTCCGATAACACCGAAGGATTTATCATCTCAGTTCAAAAGGTAACAAATCCCTGTAAAAATATCATTTGCGAGGCTCAGGGCCAGACACTGAAAGTGGCAGGCGTACATTTGGAAAAACCATATTTTTCGCATGGGCAACTACATGTGGCGTGTTCACGTGTGTCCAGCACACACAACCTCTACATCCGTGCAAATAACGTGGTATACAAAAGTATATTAGCATAGATAAACAATTTACATATCTATATCAGCATACATGTACAGTACAATCCTGTCAGCCGTCCATTTAAGTATTATCAACCGTCAGAACTTTTCCTTTCCCCTTTCAAAATGCAACAAAACATTTACATTCGTGAATTAAAAAAAAAGAATAATTCAAATTCTTCGCTCACGAAGTCGCGGGTAACAGCTAGTAAATAAATAAATTTGCTTAAATTAAATTAATTAAAATAAAGTTATATTGATTTTTCTCTTTTATACGTATTAATGCTAATGTGTTAAAAGATAAGTATCACAATTTGGAAATGAATAAATGTTCTGTATGTCCCATTCTTGTATTGAAAAATAACGAATTTATTTATAAACTTTTTTTATTTACTGCTGGCCAAAGACACTATTTTTGTCCGGTCTTTTTAATTCAAGGGGCGTCCATGAAAACAAATACAGCAGTATAAAACGCTCATGTATTAGGTGAAGATGTTAAACTATGATTGAATCGACTAGGTATTTTACAAATAGTCGTTTTTCAGGATATTTAGCTATTTCGAATCTTCGTATAAAACGACCATGTTTTTAAGCAAAGATTTGAAATCTCCTGGGAAAACTGTTAAATTTTGAACGATAAATTAAAAGTTAGTTACATTTTTGTTTGATAAGACATGTTAGATGTGGCCAACAGAGAATGACATTTCTTTGTATGATGTCTCTGAAATAGTTAAAATTATTCCATATCCTATGCAATCATATAAATATGGGATGCATAACGTTCCAGTTTTAACTTTCTTATAAAGATTTCTAGGTTGTGTCTTACGATCGATAAATTAGGATTGACAAATATATTCATGTTTTACTTATTTAGGATAAGTTATCTCTGCATTTTTCTTGTTTAATTTTGGAACATGAAGTATTGTCTTCTTTTTATAACACATTATTAACTGAACACTCAACTTAATTTAAATTTTCAAGATAGAACAATATTGTTGGAAAGATATAATGTAGCTTTCCTGTCCCGCTAGTCTTATAGTTGGGAAGGGAGTTTTACAGGAGTAAGTATGGAATGAAGGGCATCGGCCTTTGCGGGATCCCTGACCTTGGCGACCATTTTGGCGACGGCGACGAATAGATGATTCCAGAAAATGCGACCCTTTTCTCGATATCTGTATTAGGAAAGGGAATACGCTTGAATATACGAGAAAACTCCATGTGACGTCACGGCCTGTCGGAGAGAGTATATAAGGACCACATCTTAATCAGAGAGGGTAGTGAGGGTAGGAACGACTTTAGAGTTTCGTCCGCAGTGCGAGATAGGAAGCTGCTGAGCTGAGCGCTATTGAAAGTGTAGTTATTGTCGTTACTAGTTATTTTCTGACTGTTTGTGTTGCTAAATATCAAAGTGCTGAACTGTTATTACCTTTGAATTGCTGTCTGTTTACATTGGTAATCTGTGCAATATCTATTGTTTCCTGTTACCTGCGCTACGTGTTTTTCCTGCGCATTTGTGAATAAACCTTCATTCTCCATTTTCCTGCCTGTTGAACTCTTTACACCATACACCCAGAGAAAGACTTTTGTAACAATATATTTTAAATATTTCCCTGTTTAATTTTACGTGAAATATTCTTTTATTATTTTAAAAGTTAAATTTTAAAAGAGTTTTAAAATTTTAATTTTTTTACATAGTCAGAAGCTTACACTTCCAAGGGGTTTCTTAAAATAGTGCGAAATGTTAATTTTAGATATTTCAGTAAATGTAGTTTCTACCGAAGTCATAATCAAAAGTGATTATATTTCCTACTGTTTCACACGCGAAGATACATATGGGCGGGCATACGTATGTGCAGGCAGAGGAAATGTTGGATAAAGGATCATATAAGATGAAAAAAAAAACTGTCTCATAATGAGTCATTTGATAGTATTTTAAACGCTTTCAGTCTACTGCTGATGTGGAGGTCATTTCTTATCTGACTTGCAACTGCAACAAAAATATTAGATTTTTTTTCTACCCTCCAAACAATACTTGAAAATTGTCATCTAATAAAAGAACACATATTAATATTTTTAGTATTTGGTATCTGGTTATCTTGTTAAATATTCCAATTATTAAATAATTTTATCTCTTTACCAATTCTAAGTTTTAGAAATGGGAGTTATTCTTGCGAGATGGAGAGCTGGGTAGCTGTGACTGAACATTAATTCATTAATTTTTACGCATAAATATGTAATTAGTTTTAAGAAGATTCATGTACCAATTAAAGGAGTAATGTCTACTGAACATTTTGATATTCAGCACTAGAATAAAAGAGGAAAATTATAACTAGGAAACGTTTCAACTAGGAAACTATTTTGTTTTCTTCACCCACTTATTCCACTTACTTTAAGAGCTTAATTAATTCAGTGTTAATTTATTTATATACAACGATAATATAATGCAATTATAGCTGATAAAGATGTTATTGTAACAATTAAAGATATGTGTTGTTGCATTCTGTATTTTTAAACATAATGACCAATGTTATATTCAATGTGCAAGCCGCATGTGTCATATTTTTACAGTTCTGCCATTGAATTGCACTCCAGAAGGTTTTTTCCAGAAGGAAGGAAGAAGAAGTTTTTTTAAGCTGCGCTTGTTTATATCAGTTCCCCTTAAAAATGTCGATCTTTTTTCTGATACATTACTTCAATATGATCCTGTAAACTGATTAAAGACGTAAAGAATACGAGTGAAAAAACAATTCTTACTTTTTATTGAAAACAGAGAAAGTTCCAGGAAACTGAAATTTTTGAGAAATGAATGAAATATTCGGCGAAGAACAGGTTTCAAATTTTTGCATAAAGCAGATTGAAATATGTTATTCTCAGAAACAGAATATTCATACAAATATGATATTATAATAAACAAAATTCTTGCATTCACATTAGTAAAATCTATCGTATGACTTTTGCCTAGAGTCGTCCATATAATCCTTGCAACATCGTTGAATTTTACTTTCTTCCTAGGCTCGAATTTCAGCTGAAGATATTTTCTCGTCATCTAAAATAAAGAAATGCATTAAGTTAAATAGCAATACTCTACCATTTTAATCTGCATGATTTAGCATTGAATGACGAAAATGTTGAATAAACCAAAAAAACTGAGCCCAATGAAATATAGTTAGTAAAAGCTTCCTTTTTAATGTTTGAAACATTATTCAGATTCATAACGTTACTTATAACAATCAGGTATTGTGTTCGCCATGTGTGTGTCTGCAAACATTCATTTCGTGATTAATTAGTGAATAGTAATACTAGTTCGTGAATAGATTTGTTTAATAAATTGTTTTAACCTTAAATTAGAGCGCTAACAGAAATCTCAAACATCCTTTTAATACAAGGATTCAAACCAAGAAACTAGGAAGACATTTTACCCTTTCAAAAAAATTGACCGAACTCCGAAAAATTTAACCGGTTTTAAGACCAACCTCTGGTGTCCTTCGACCCTTTGTTAGGTTACTATTCTGACATTAGCAGTTAATATAATTATCGTGTAGATGGAGTGGGCGAATCTGACAAGGGAATAAAATCATCAAGCGGGTGATTATAGGAGAAACAGATCAATTATTTAGTGGTTGGAAATCCTAATTATTCAGTGCTACAGCAGTTAGGCTAGCGAGAGGGCAAAACTCTGCTGGTACAGCTTCTATACCGTAATAAGGATAAAATCAATTTTTGGAATTTTTTTAAGATGCGATGGATTACATTAAAAACATTCATTTTCTAGCATTCAAAAAATTACATGAATTTTGAATTCTTTTCAAGTTTATAATTTCTATGTTAAAGTTTTCTTCATATATTTTTTTACAAATATTCTTCCTATTAATTATCTCAGTTACTCGTTTTTATCGTGAAAAATCGCTTCTGTAGTTTTCTGTCAAAGACATTATTTGGTAGTGTTACTTTTTGCGACAACACGTCTTATCAAAAATTTTCTTTTATAAATTTCCATAATTGTTTTTATATATAAAGAGAGGTAAAAAGAATATAGGCTTATTTTTAAAAAAAAATACTTAATAAATGTCGCTTTAAACATAAACCAAAACAAAAGTGTACTTCAGGTATAAAAATTTCTAAATCTCTATGTCCTGTCTGGTGTTATTAATTTTATAGAGCTAGAAAAATGGCGCTCGAATTCAGAATATAATTATATCTCTTTTCGCTTTGTGACTTAGCTTAGTCTGAGTTTTCTAATTTTCCTAAAATTAATTTAGCTAAAACTGCCAAAGTGTAAACATTTTCAATACTCGTACAATGTAAAAAAAGAAGAGTATTTTATCATACTGATAAGAAAATATATTCTGAAATTGCTGAGTTCATGCTAGGTTCTTTAAAATATGATGAATAAAAAAAGAAAGCAATATTTCGTAAGATGAATATAAGAAAAAAATCAATTGTTTCGGGATTGTTTATATCAGCTTTACATTCGATAACACTTTGGATCTTTGGAATTGAAAAAAAATATTTGAGTAATATCTAATGTTAAAAAGGGTTATGATAAGAACAATCACGCCAGGTGTCTTTGGACTCAAAGTTTTTACAGCTTGCATTGTTCGTTGCTAAGCAACACTGATTTCAAATTACTTACCAATGAGATTTAAGTTTTGCTCTCAGTACATTGAAAACAATGTCCTGTTTTGCACACGACACCTCTTTTGTGGGATGTACACATTTGCACTCGGTTCACAGGGTGCCGAGAGCAAAAGCTAGATAAAAGGAACCGCAGTCGGAGCATTGATTGTGTGTTTTGTTTGATATCCAAAAGAATCAATTCCTTACACTCTTCTCTCTTATCACTTTGGTAAGTTCATTCAGTTCTTTCTATCAGTGGTCGAAGCGCTGACTGTGTGAAACAAATATTATAAAATAGAAAAAAAAATAATTAAAAACATTTTAATTAGTGTACTAAAATGTTGATTCTTTCTTATTATAATTATTTTCTCCCTTTTAATCTTTTATATATGATTCAATATTGTATATATTTTGGAAACTTTAAAACAACTCTTTTCCAAATCTCACAGGTGGCGCCACTAGCATTAAATCAAAATTTAATTAAATGAATCGGTAAAGTGTTTTAATTGATGAATAAGCTCTGAAAATCTTAAAATGGTGTACTGTAATCGAGAATACAGAAGTATAAAAAAAATTGGAGCTCTAACACATGAAGAAGTGTTGAAAATTAATTTTAAAAAACGCCGTTCTTTCAGACTTGTTTCAAGGTCCAGTTAAATAGAAGTGTGTAATAAAATGAGAGACCGCTCAAGTTATACGTAGAAAGGTACAAACAGCCGAAATACTGTTGATTTATATAATTCGTGTCTAGGAAGAAACTCGTAAAATATGCGTCGTAGGGTTAAGGAAAAAGTTCTGTGAAGTTAACCATTTTTTATTAAAAAGTTTTCAACTCATATTAATCATAATTGATATTTAAAATTTTATTCTGTTGAAATATATTTGATATTTTTAAATTTATTTGTATCATTTTGATGACTATTTAACAATATGCAAAGGTACACTGAATACCTTTTCCCGCATTGCCGAGTTCATTTTCATAATTTATAATTTCTTAGAAACGGATGCACAATTTATCTCAATCTGAAAAATGAAGAATCTGAAATTTGTTGAAAAAATTGAACTGATTGGTTTTAAATTTGCTTGAGTCCATTTGCTCATGTCTGCTATGTTCCCGGTTACAACAAAACAGTTAATCATAGATACGCATTCTTGGTTTCAACAGAAAAGTTGAAAGCTTTCCTCTCACGTATCTTGAATTCTTTTAATATTCATTGCCAGTTAAGGATTAGACATGTCCGCTATTTTATGAGTATCAGTTTGTTTTCCACATCGCTATGCACCAAACTGACTTCCTTTATGAGACAAGTTGAACCTCAAGAATATGTTCAGCACTCTGAAGGCCATCACCAGATTTTATTTATGACATATCAGGTGGAACAATAAAGAATACAAACAGGAATGTTTTGTTTTACTATCTGTTCAAGAACTTTGAAATTTTGACATGAGCATTCTCCATACAGCCTGAAGACACTCAGTATTCTCAATACAGCCCAGAGGGCCACCTAAGGCACCTAGTCTTTAACAATTCGTCACAGTTTTTTCGTTCTTTTTATTTATAAATAAACAGCTCATAATCAAAATTTTAAAAAGTAAAACATTAATTAAATTTAATAATTTAAAAACTCGCTTCCGATATATTCTTTCTCCAAATTTTTACCATTATAAAGACTTTTTTAGCATAATCATATTTCTTTATCATCCTTTGAAAATTATTAAATTCTTTCATACATAAATTCCACCTCCCCCAGTGTCAATGTGAAGCTCTCAAACATTCTGAATTAGCCATGAAGCTACTTTATTTGACTTTTTACCATGAATTGACCCAACCCCCAAATTCATTTCTAGAGTGTCCCGGATGGGAAATTTTAGAATCTAATTACTCTAACTTAGGTTATGAACGCAAATGTTGAAATGGATAATTATTTGCAACTAAAGATATGAAAGTCAAGTGCTTTCAAAAAAATAATGCTTATATTGAGGATATATCTTAAGTTAAGAAATAATTGATAAAACAGAAGTTAAACCCGTTATGTACAGAATTATGCAATAGCTGTTAAATAAAGTTGAAATTAAGCCCTTTCATTGAGAACAAACGATCCGATTATAATGGGGCATCAAATGTTAAAACAAACAACGTAATTAATTAAACAAACATTTTAAGTTTAATATTTGAATCAACCTTTTAGAAAATAAATATATTTCCTTCCGTTACCTTAAAAATTATGAAGATTATAGACGAAACATGATTTTCAAAAAATGTCTCACACGACTTTGCATTAGTATTTTACACCGTGACGGAGCGAAACGCATTCCTCTTCACACAAAATCAAAACGGTCGTTAGCATTTATCCACTATCGTGATTGCTTTTATTTTCAATAATGCCTTTACCTGTTATAATTATTACCTGTCCAAATTTTGGACACAACAAATATGTCAAGACCTAGTCTCCAAATTTCGTTGATAAAGTTAGTTAACTTAGTTTTCCTGAAGGATGATGTATTGTAATTATGATATAAAAGAAAACTTTTTAACCCCTGATTTTTTTCTAAATGTTTCTTTAATACTGAAGGCAGACATTTTTCTGAGCAAAATTCATCCAAATTCGGCTTTTAACATTATTGCTTACTAGTTTTCAAACTCAAATTATTTTTAACTTCAATTGAAAGGCGTTTACCTGATTCGTTAATAGGGAGGACAATGGGCTCGTATGAAGCAGATGCTGTTAGGTAGTTTATTGTCACTAAAAGTGTGATTCAGAGGTATCAAAAAAGTTTAAGTGCAAAAATTCTGCGTCATGGAAGCATATTTAATTCAGTTTTGTCTATGCGTTACGAGAACTTATCTTGTCTACTTATTATGTGAGGAAACAAAATCCTCCCAAGCAGATTATCTTGTGAGAAAAATTCAAATAAATTCCCATAATAAAATAAGTTCCGGAACTTTTTGGCCAAACCAGTATAACTTCAGTATGAAAAGATTATGCTGATGAAAATTTATTCTGTTTTCCAGATAAATTTCTAAAAATGCCTCGTGGACGAAACGGATGCAACCATTGCTGCGAAAGGAACCACTGTTGTGGCACGCCTTCTCCTGCCCAGAACAGTGAGTGCTGCAGGGGTGATGCCGCACCTCCTGCTCAGAGTTCTCATGCACCTCCTGCTCAGAGTGCTCCTGCACCTCCCGCCAATGAAAAATCCAGTTGCGAAAGATTTTGCTGCCACCATCAAACCAGCCAGAATCGCACAGACGCAGCAGCCAACCGTTGCTGCTGCATATGTGTTTGCGTCAAGTGTTGTGATCCACAATATTGCTAATGTTTCTTCATGGAGCAAGAACACAGGATATTTCTAATTTTTTCGTATGATGAACAATCATGATTGAGAAAATTCTTTAATTTCTTTCAGTCGAAAGAAAGATAATTTCAGAAATGTGTTAATTGTGATTGGAAACAAATTTATTTCTAAATATGGTTTAATTCCTCTTTCAGAAACAGTTTCCTTTTAATTATTGCCATTATGTGTTGAATAAATTGCATAAAATATACAAGATTTAAATAAATTGTGTTATATTTGAAAAGTGAGTTTTATCTCTGTTGTCTATCATTCATATTCTAACATCAATGATTTTTTAATTCTTTTATTGTGAGGTGCTGTTCAGGCTGAGAAAGAATAAGTATATTTTCTATTGTAAATGAATTGCTAAAGCTGATGAGCTAAATATCCGAGCTTAATTTCAAGAAAATCTCGCGTAATTTTTTTACTTTTCCTAGATTTTGGTACAGCTACTGGAATAGATCACTTACTTTTCTCTGCAGTCGGAACAATTAGCTTGTCTTACCCTTACACCATAAATGTGTAACTCCCATAAATAACCTGTGTTGCCCATAATCACCCTATAGGGAGGAATACTCCCCCTTTCGGATGTTTGATCGTATGTGTATGCTTAGATTGGTTGCTAATAATGGAAAACAAGAATAGTAACCCTATGGACTTTGAAAAGAGAGGGCATATCTTAATTTTCTCCAACTTCAAAAACTAAAATAAGATTCTGTTTCTTTGTAAAAATTACCATATTATTAGGGTATTTAGCTTAGTTTGCAATCCTCCTATGAAGAAAATAGTCTGAAAACCATTACGTTGAGTTGGTAGGGGAAAGTAGGGGAGTAAAATCGTGTAGTAAGACTCGTAGGCTTCTTGAAGGTACTATTCGAAATATAGATTGTCAAATTTTATTAAAATATTCATTGTTTAATGGATTCAATATATAAGTCCTGAAAGGTAACAGTTTCACTACTTTTTTATAAAAAATAACTACACTGTATTTTCCCCACCAGTGGGGTAAAACCGGGTACACATGATAACTTTATGCAAAATTAGGAAAACTAGATATTCAGTGGAAAATTAGCAGTCATTTTTTATTTTATAGGACAGTTTGAATATATTAGTTACAAAATTCAATGTAAAGCAGTTGTCTTCTTCCACCGCGCCTTTGCAGTTTTTGTGGGCCAAGCTTAGACAATTTCTATATTGTATTAATCCTTCTCATTTATTTAAATTAGAAAATTCGTCATTAAAATATAAATAACCAATGTGTGACGTGTTTCTATCGTCCTCAGTGGTCCAATACCAGTACTGTCTCGCCCGGTCTTGTGCCACTTGGTGTACCGGCTTTAACCCTAGTGGAAAGAACCATTAGAAAAAAAGCACCAAACACACGAACAAAATAGAACCATTCAACTACTGAACTAAAACCTTATTGTTTGATAGAGTGTAAATCCTTAATAAATGTATAATAAGGTGGACTAAATATAATTTTTATAAATGATTATTAAATAAGGACAATTTAAAAACTAAAAAAACGTTAGAATTTTGCCGCCTTAAAATAAATACACCTTCACAGATATAGCGAATTCAAAAACAACAACAAACCACTATGAGTGTTCCTTCTTCTTGACTAGTGGGGTGTAATTTAGTATATGTCCTCTAGGTAGGAAAACTAATAGCGCCAAAATCAAGGGTACTCAGTTTTACCCCACTCTCTCCTACACTTCTTTTTGGACACCCCGCGTTATTTCTAGTATCGTTGATTTATTATTAAGCAATAAATGGGAACCTTTAAAAAGCTCATTTTCGAAAAAAACATTTTGCACAATATTCTTCAGTGGGTTCTAACAAATTGCCTTTAAAAAAACTTTACATTTTTATTAGAATGTATATATATACAGTTTGATTCTCGGTTAATTGAAACTAATGCGTGGTATTGCAACTGTATCTGTAACCGATACCCCGTAGCTATGTTTCATATCTGTAATAGAAATCTTTCTGTGCAAATCTGAAACTTCAAAATTACTCTGCGAAGAACTTTCTGTTTATTTACATACCTAACTTTATATTCTTACTGTGCATTTTCTTGCTAAAAATGAGAAGTGGAAAAGCATTTTAGTCTTAAATGTTTATTCAAATTCTGAAAATACCCATACGCTATTCGATAGCTTTTTATAATAACAATAATGTTTACGGCATATATATTGACTGTTTACCCAAACTTCACTCTATTAGTTTCGCAAAAATTCGATTTGGCTTAGAACTGCATGCACTATCTCTCTGCAAAGAGGCAGTAACGGCACTTCAACCAAATCCCAAATTAAATCTGCTTCCAGTATTTTTGAAAAGCAAATAAATAAAGAAAAAGAGAATAATGTATATCGTCCTCTCCCTTCTACCAACACAAATTCTTCCAGCAGCGAAGAAAAAAAATTAATTCGAAAAGCTTTTAACGACAGAATGTGCCAGGGGCTTTTCCGAAGCAAGTTCTTTTCCTAGTGGCTTCCAGGAAAAAGAGGGAGCCATTTTTTCCCCATTCCCCCCTATAGGATCTTTTGTGCCAGTCCTCTCCCTAGACGCTGTTCTGCCGCGGAAATTTTGTTTGCGTTCGAGAATGGTTACTGCAGAAAATATAATGACGCTTCGGAAAATGGGATATCCTGAAATATCCCTAGGAAAGCCAAGTTTCGAGAACCCATATCAATTTCAATTTCCATGAGGGAGCATTCCTAAGCAAAAATAACGAGTGGTGATGTAACATGCCTCAACTCTTTCATGAAGTGGAGGTTAAGCCAGGCCTTTCGAAAGAGCCGTGCAATGTTTGAGGTAGATTTGAAACCGGACGACCATGAAAAAAAGACGGAAGTATTGATTTCGAGTCGAGTTCTAAGTCGCATTATCATGCAAAGTGCACTTGGATTTTGAAGTTCTTTTCATTTTGCATAGTGCATTTCAGTTCTGAAAATATTTTTCCTTTACCGAATGTATTCGCTTTTTATCTACCTCGCGTTACAATACAAAACCTTTTCTTTAGGAATAGAGGGATCTATAGTGACTCTTTTCATCCAAATGTGAACAGTATTTGACACTTAATTCAGATAAATGCGAAATTGAAATCAAAATTTTTAGAAGTTGCTAATAAGACTATTGTCTTTCATTTACTATTCTATGAAGTAAGGGAAGTGTTATTTGAAGAAAAGAAAAAAAATTCTAGTGGGAATTAAAAATAAAATAATCAAAAAGTGAAATTATTTTGAACAAGTTAAAAATAAACATGAAAACGAACAACTTAAAATCAATAGCATTTATATTTACTTTACCACACTTTCAATGACGTTAAAAAAATTAATATAATTAATTAATTAATATCTGAATAATAGGAGAATTTTATAAATTCACGGCTTCAAAGACTTTAAAAAAGATTAGAATACAACATAAAATACACAAATAAATGTTATAATAACAAGTAATAAATAAAAATATGGAATCATTTAGTATGGTTTTCTTCTCAATATACAACTTTTGGAGTAAGGTTTATTTTGTAAGTTTACATACAATTTGGAACCTAAACGAAGAAATTTTAGACGGGACTTCTAATCTTGACTCATAACCCGATATAGAAGATGTCTACTAAACAATAGCTATTACAGAACAGTGATAGTAATTTAGATTATTGGCTAGACAAAATTTCAGACATCCTATAGAAACAAGTATCGTGTAGATGAAACTGAAAAAGGGTTTTGGTTCTTTTCAAATAATAATACAAGCATTTTTTTTTTTTTTACAAAAGTATAATTATTATTCTATCCTTCCGTCTAAAGCAATGAATGCAAAAATTGCACACGGAACGATTGGAAAGAACAGAGAAGTAAATCTATCTAATGTGTAATTCGAAGATCATCCATAGTGGTTCAAATGGGGTATTCGCTGATACGAGTGTCACACCAGGTCTAAACAAAGAAAAAAATTCCACTGGCATTAGGGAAATGTAGGCCTGTAAACAATATATTAAAATTACGTTCATCATTCATAGATTCCCATTTTCAAAAAAACTTGGTAATTGTTATGTATCCAATATCCAAGCTTAACCTATGTATATTCCTTTTGTTTACGTGGTACAGTAATTATCGTATTATAATGAAAAATTCTAAAAACATTTTTCATATAATTTCTATTTAGCACAGATTAATTGTAAACATTTTAAAGTTTAGGTACATAAAGAATTCTTTGATAACCGAAAATCAAAATATCTAAATATAGTAACATTCGAAAAAAATATTCATAGCACTTTTATGAATCTCATTTATCAATTAATGAGTTTAGTTTTGCTTAAACTATTTTAAGTGTCCTTTATCTTCAGAAACTATTCGTCACAAATCAGATCGATAAACAAAATAAAAACTGCCTAATGTAATCGTCCGGAGCACATGTGTTATAAGCGAAATTGAATTAGTTTCCTTCATAGCACTAATAAGTGAGAGACATAATAAATCACGACCCAAGACATCTTTTCGCCCTATAATGTCATACACATTAGCCAGCTTTTTTAACAAAGTCTCCAAATGACGCGGATCAGAAATCCGATAACTTTTAGCACTCAACATCATTCATTACTTCCATAAAATTCGACGATTAAAAAAAGCGGGAAATCTTCAAGTGATGGACACATTCTTTCGCGGCGATAAACGTAGTGTGAAGTAATAAAGTTTTGTACTCTTTCTCCTTAATTAATTACACACAGCTAAAGGGATCTCTCGCAGTCTGACATTTTTTCCTTCGCTAATGACCACATGCGATATGATAAATTAAATTCTAATTCTGAGTGATGAATGGCCTTTGATGCTGAAAAAGCATAAAACGTATCTTTCTAATGGAAGTGCTACCAGCTGAACTTTGTACTTGGGGATTTTATGATCTTGATAGAAGCCGCCTTATCAAGCTATGTTTTGATAAAGGTTTGAAATTCGCGTTAATATTATGGGTTTATTTGTTTTAGTGTTTGCAATTTTAGCAATCATTTTTTTCATTATATCCTTTCAAAACCTGAACTGTAAAATTTCTCACATTAACCACTTAGCTGTTTAGTTTTCTCTACAATTTGATTGAATGCTGTATCGTTTCAATTAAAAGTTAGATTGCGGGCCAGAAAACGGCTCAAAACATATTCTCCTACAACGGGATTTTGATAAAGAAACTTGAAAAAGTTCAAGGAAAAAAGTAAAGTAATTTGCAGATAAATCTGTGGTTTGTCTTGGGCGCCCGTGGAGCTACTGTTCTCATTTTCCGTCATTAACAACCGGTTTATACGCTTTATATGAACAACACATAAAGTGATTGCGTGAATAGTAACAACAGCTCAAAAAAATTGCGCATTAAAACAAATATTATTAATTGTTTAATTTAGACAATTAAACCTCGTTCTTTTTTACATATGAATACTATAAATCACCGAGTCAGAACACAGCTGTTTTCTAACTCCATTTTTAATGGTTGTTAGAAATAAAACAAATACAGACTAAATATTATATTTTATTATAGTGATAATATAATTTTTACTATACGCACCACTTTAATAATGCGATGCTTAGTGCGTTGATATATGTATACAAAATCAGGACAAAAAACAGTTTTAAAACACGGCTTCTTTTCATTTAAAGTTTGATACAGAATACTTGATGTCTCACCTAGAAATATTGATATCACGAATTATTCAAAAGAGATTTAATTTCATTTGATATCCATCATAGTTTCTGAAGTACCTTCATACAGTATTTCTTTACAAGCGATTAGACATATAAATTTACGGAATTATTTCAAACTGCAAAATTATGCAGGATATTAAATAATGTTTTGCTTACGTATTATTTCTTTTAAGCAATCAGTCAGATTTTTTTTATCTTAGTATAAATAAAAGTCATTGTGGCTAAGTGGTTATGTGATTAGGTTTGATTTGAATTTCCTTCTAAACCACTCGACAGATTTCTATCAAACTTGGAACAATTATTATTTAAGACAATAAAAACAATACTGCAATCTTTTCAAAGGGTGAAATTTAATTAAATATTCAGTTAATTAGAAATTAACCGAAATTTTTATGTTTTCCTGCAGTAACTTCAGAACAAATTATGGCACAGAAAGGAATTAGGACACAGATATTACGAAGATTATTTACCAATTTAATTTCCGTGCCATTTTCCCTTTAATTTTTTTTAATTTTTCAGAATTAATTTTAAGAGAAATTCGTAACAATGTCATCTTTGTAATGAAACTCAAACCAATATCAGTGTTTCATTTCTCAATGCATTCAGTTAGAAATATGTCTTTAATGTCTGTCTTTAAACTCGGTCTCACTGAATTGTCAGATTTATATTTTTTTGATAATTTTGACATATTTATCCGAAATATTTTTTATGTTCACACTTTTAACATAAATAAATAAAATACGTGACATCATGCAGAAGCAGTTGTTTCGTGCAAGCAAACGATTATTTAAAAAGTAAAATCAATAAATGAGTCCATACGAGAACTGTCATGGATGCGAAGGATTTTGAAATAAGGAAATGTATAGATACTGAGGAAACCAAACTTTAAAAGATTTAATTTAAATCAAGAAATGCAAAGCAAATTTATGTTTGTTGTAGCAAATTAGTGATAATTTTTGTAAAATGAAATGTGTGGGCTTATGAAGAAATTTCGACACCGAGCAACACCGGTATTTAAGGTAGTAAACACTAAAACATGGAAAATCAATAAGCCATTTTACGATACATATACAGGGTGTATATGTTACCGGCAAAGTTGAAATCCGGTATTCTATAGAATGCCTAGGCATTGTATATAATGCCTAAAACTAGACGGCAATGTATGGAACGATTTATATTTCACACATTTCCTAGGCATTCTATAGAATGCCAAATAACAAACCGGCGAAGTATGAAATAAATCGCCGATTTGATTATATAAGAAATAAAGTTAAGTGCAATTCAAAATTAAATTATTTGCTTCCTTGATGTAATAAGTAGATTCACAATTTATTTTGTTTTCTTTCATAAGAAAGGCATAAACTTTGATATGAAAACTTTCATTTTGCTTTACGAATTTTGAATAAAAGATTTTTTAATGGTACTCTTTCATTACTTTTTCTAAATAACATTTGTATTTTTCAGGAATGCACGCCTTTTAAATAATAGCCTTATTATGAACTTTTTTTCATACTTTGCCTAAATAGCATTTGTCATTCTATAGAATGCCTAGGAAAAGTATATAATAAATCTTATATTTCATACTTTACCTAAAAACGCCCGGCATTCTATAAAATGCCTAGGCATTCTACAGAATGCCGGCATTTCACACATTGCCGGTAACATATACAAATGAAACGACTCATTTAGAAATTAATAACAAAATCTAAAAATGTTGGAAGTATGGTGTTTTTTTCAAATGAGAGCGCATCTTTTTTTTCCAGATAGGTAACATGCCATTTCAGCGGTTTAGGGGGTCGTAAATTACTAGAAATGAAAATTTGTATAGACCCATTATATGAGAAAATATTAAAACTGGGAGAAAAGCAAAAGCATGTATTTGTAGGGAATTTTACGCTCTTTAATTTGTTAATTCACGTGTGGTGTGAAAACAGAAGATTCTTCGTGATATTGAAGAAAAACTGAAAAAGAAACCAGAAAACACGCATCGTCTTCTGCTGATTGGTAGTTATTGTGTACAGAATTTTCTCGCTGTAACAAATTTAGAACGGCGTAGAGCCGCGTTACCTATCTGAAAAAAACCTTTTTGAGATGCGCGCTTATTTTTAAAAAACTGTAGTGCCAACATTTATATGTTTTTTAATTAATTTTTGAAATGAGTCACTTCATTTGTGTACACCCTGTATATTATATGAAGTATGGTACTAAGCATTAATCCCCATTATTAGCTACTGTACTAATAGCGATTCTTAACAAAATGTGTTAGATATCCTACGGCATATAATCATTAATGTATGCGGAAGCAATACCTTCTGTAATTTGCTGTGACTTTAACCATGTCCTAGATTACTCAGCAAATGCATATTGACCGTCTTGCCAATGTCAGGACCGGTCAATATGGGCACAAGGTGACGGGACCCAATTACGAGGCTTCATAATGTATACCAGCAGGTTAGATTGTCGGTAAGAGGAATTGTATTGCATTCGGCAGACAAGTGTGGAAACCACAGTCACTCCCAGAATTATTCCAGCACTTGAAAATGTTTTGTAATTTTGCGAGAAATCCGTTCAGAACAAATATTTAGACTGAATGTTCTTAAACTAAAAGCCAGACTTTTTCTGTTTAAGAGTATGCACATTTTTTAAGGGATTCTCGTAAATTTTATTTTTAAAAATTCATTTATTCGTCGATGCATAAGCTTATCTCACAAAGATATTTGAAGCTTCCTCAAAATGGTTCAAAATTAAACTTTTTAAGGATAATTTTGTTCTGGAGGATAAATAAGTAGGAGTAGTTAAAGACACCTAAACCAATTTGTTTAAGCACCTAAACTAATTTGCTTAATAATTTTTATTGTGGAATTTGAATAAAATCATACATTTTTGATATAAAGATAAAGCAGCAGAAAATAAAATATCTTCAAAAATTAATATTTTAAAATTTCAGAATTCTTGAAAGTAATAAAAGAAAGCGTTTAATGGTGATAAATAAAAAAACATGAGTAGGAAATTGGGAACAAGTAGTAATTAAGAACGGTGAAAACAGAGCGCAATGGTGAGGCCCTGGCGAAATGAAAAGCATGTGCTTCGGAAAAGGCACTCTAGAGGAAGAAGAAAAACACTTTCCTACTTTTTTCAACATTATTTCGTATCGTTTGTTACCTTAATTACAACATTGTGCAGAGAAGAGAAATCAAAATTTCTTAAGTTTCATTTTTCGTTTTATACGCCGGTTATATGCAAGCTGAGTTGGTAATTTATATATTTCTTATATATCTGTAGAATATTATAATTACGACGAAACTTTAATTTTCGTTTTTGGATTTCATTTTGAGGAACAGGTTAGCGTTCTTAATAACCCATGATAATTTTTAATGCGGGTAATTGGGAACAGGCTTCTATTGCAACAAAAGACTATATTTTTTTATGCATTTGTAATAATTTACTATTTGATAGTAGCAATTTCAAATCTAGAAACGGGATTGCGTTCTGTCCCTTCAGTAAAGTTCACTGTCCTATGTCAAATTAACAATTGACATTTTAAAACAATTTACCATTTAATCTACATTCATATTACTTTTTACGCACGAAATTTACTTTGTTAATAATGATTTGAAGACTTTTGACTTCAAGTATGGAAGAAAATAAGAAACTGATGACGAAAAAGAAGTAAACATGATACTGATGGAGGTATTTCAAGATGAAGATTTTGGCTCTTTTCAACACGAAACAGAGGCTGCGGAAATGGAGGAAGTAATAAAAAATCACCCATGGTTAATTTTTCAACAATATGTTTGTTTTGATCAGTATCGTTGGAGGTGCCAGAATGAAAGCACATTTTTCGCACGTATGCTGGATTCAAGAAGTTGACGGTGATGAATAAGATATGACGGATTTGAGAACCAACATTTTGGCTAAATCAAAATTTGTTTCGGTGGTGAATGACTAGTTTGCCATTTCCGAGAATCAATTAAAAACTATACTCCCAGATCGTATCTTTGAAGTAAATTGTAGGAAAGAATTATTTCGATTTCAGGTAGCATAAATATCAAAGATAAAATAGTAGAATAGTGAATAGAACGTTCGATTTCAAGTGGAAAATCTATTTTCTACTACTTAATTGGATTATTTTTTACTACTTTTTTATATGTGCGATTTTTAAGTCTTACCTATTTCCTTCTAGTGTGGCATAATATTCAGTTATTTCAGTTTCAATAAAGATTCCTTTTCCAACTTTTCCCTACAAAATGTGAGTTATAATGATGATAAATTTGCATCGAATTGAAGGTAGTAAATAGTCATACTAGTTTAAATGCGATATTCCATGATACAGAAGATATTTCTACTGAAAAGCATTCGGAAAACAGTATTTTGTGATAATTAGGAAAAGGCAGTTAAATGCATTTTGAGGCAATATACAGTAGTTTCTTCTGATTTCAAATACGTTCCCTAAAAATCAATTCGTTACTGTGACCTGAAGGCGAAATACGTTTTTCCAATTACCCCGTAGTGTCTGGAGTAATTGGGGACACTTCAGGTTAAAATAAGAAAGCTCTTAAAATTAAGGTTAATTAATTAATGAATTATTTTTGAAAGGAAGTATTGTTTAATGAGCCTTGCAGAATATGTTTATACACTCACAAAAAATACAATCCTCTTCTTCATAGCATACTATCCTTTTAAAATGAGAAGAAAATAAGTGAGTCTGCAAAATCCGTCCCCCAATTACCCCCACTGACACTACTCAGCTTATACAAGTAGCAGCATGATGTTTCTAGTCTGGAAACATCGAAAGTTGGTGAACAAATCTATATTAACTATAGGATATCGTATAAAAATTTGACAAAAATTTTCCCACTTAAGATGTATAAATTATTTCCGATAAAAATTTGACTAAATATTTCTCCTACCAATTTTTAATTCTATGTCAGATATATGTTTCGTTCATGAAATGATTCAATGAGTTACTTTTCCATGGTAATACATACTCTTAAAATGCTAAGTTAGACTAGGCATTTGAATGCTGAAGTTTCATTTTAAAATGCATTTTAAAGCAAATTATGAGTTTTTCAATGATTGAAGAAGTGTAATTCGTGTTAGTTTTGACTTTCAATTCAAGAAGAAGGAAAAAAATAATTTTGTATATTTACTATTATTGTAATTTGGTTATATTTTCTGAACAGTGGATGCGTAACATCCATTTAAGAGACTTTATGTGCAATAAAATTAATAAAAAAATTGTTTTTTAATTGTCTTTTCTGAAAAAAGAGAACACTGGATTTTCTTTCTCCTTTTGCTTCTTTTACCACAGTTATTTTATTGAAGTCAACTTATTAGACAAAAAATTATAGTGGATTAGGCATGGAAATTATATACCTGATTTGGAATGCATACAGTTTCATAATAAAATAATAATGTAAAAATTAATTGTTCAAATATGAAAAAAGAGATTGCTTAAAGTTAAAATAAATTATAAAGTTTGCAACCGAGTTGGCTTGATTGTTGTCGCAAGCAGTTAGGCGAAGATTTTAAAATGAAATGATTTCTTAGAACATAGTAAAATTCTAGTTCGAAATTTACTATGTTCACGAAACTTCAACTAATCCTACTTGGCTTTGATTAACTAGCCAAGGTCTCATGGTGAGGGGCAGTTTCTGACAGTTTCTAGAAGTCAAAGTAAGATACCTTAGCTTACAGCACCTTGGTAGCACCTGAGGCAAAAGTTCGACTTTAACTCAAATATTTAAGCGTGAAGTTTTCCTTCCCGAAGGACTTTCTGGGGAAATTGTAAACAGTTGCGTTTCGCTTGAAGGAAACGCAGGAAGAGTCACATCTTCGCATCTAATAATGGCTTGATAAAGTCCCAATCACTCTATTCAATTCTTAACACTCTGACTCCTAAGCCGGCCATAACCGGCCATGCGACTTCTATACTAGTGGGGCGGATTTCGGCCGGTTGCTGTTGCGAAAGAGGGGAGAAGGCAGTTGGGCGAGTGGTCATTAAAGGACCCTTAGGGGAGAGATAGGAGATGAAAGGTCTGCCATTCATTTCTCCCATAGAGAGGAGAAAAGGGGGAACGTGGCGGGCGAATCCATTCTACAGATCAATTAGTAAGCAAACCTCCGTTCACAACTGTATTCAGATTTTAGAGCTCTTAGTAGGAAGAGGGTTAAATCTGATTTCAATAGGTATTAAAGCAGCTTGAGGATAGATAGGGCAACCTTCTTTTTGAAATTTTTCAGCCATGCGCCATCTTAACGCTCTGACTACTAAGAGTTCTCAAAATCTCAGTACAGTTGTATACGGAGGTTTGCTTACTAATTGATCTGTGGAATGGATTCGTCCGCCCCGATCCCCCTTTTCTCCTCACTACGGGTGGTGGAAGATATGAATGACAGACCTTTCATCTCTTATCTCTCCCCTAAGGGTCCTTTTAATGACCACTCGCCCAACTGCCTTGTCACCCTTTTCGGAACAGCACCGACCCAAATCCGCCCCACTAGTATAGAAGTCGCATGGCCGGTTACTGCCGGCTTAGGAGTCAGAGTGTTAACCTTCTCTGCCACTGTCGGAAGAAATATATATCTATGGACCAAATTAAGAACTCTGTCTTCCTGTTGTATCTACCAAGCGCAAAGCTGTCGCTATCTTACGATGTGCACATACAAGACAAAGATATAAATATCCACACTCTAAATTATAAGAAAGAAACTAGCTGTACGGCAGTAACCACTTATTCATTCCCTATGTTCTCCCTCATACCTAATCCTCTCATTGCGAAGCTTGGCAACTTGCTCACCTTAAATGCCTCCGAGAACTGCTCACGGACAAAATCTTCCACTTCACTTACGCCTGAACAATAAAAATGCATGCAACTGCTGGAACTGTAAAAACTTTACTCCAAATGACCTTATGCAAACTTTGTTTCTGGAATTTTTCTTACTGTTCAATTATTATTTTCAATGATGTGTTGCTTTCTGCTGTTTGTGTTATGATTTTTCTTTAGCCTTTCTCTTCGACTTTCTTATTTTCTTCTTACTATGTTTATGCATCTCAAATCCAAGTCTTTTTATTTCCTCTATGTTCTTTCTGACCTGAAAACACATTTTAAATTCTTCTAGTTCTGATCCCGCCAAAGGCGCATAAATTTCAAAACTGACGTCTTGGCGTCTTGCTCATCTGACTTGTTGCCTTTTCTTTGTCTTATAAATTATTGAGAATCGTGAGACCATGTGGCATGTATGCTCTAGAAAGAAACCGTAGGGCGAATTCATCTCCACCTATACCATCATAAATGTATAGCGTAGCTGCAAAAGTGGCCATCTCCACTTTTCAAAAATACGTTTTTTGGGAAGATTATGAGATCATTTGATTCTCTTAATATCTCACCATCATAAATTGCATACTAGAACACATTTCCCAAAAGCTTCGAATGCCATGCAGTTTATTTTTTTTAATTTCCTTATGACTAGATGTGACAGAAAATTCACTTTTCTCTAAACATTTCTTAGTTGGCTATGGCTACTTTTGCAGCTACATGACACAAATATCCTTTTCATGCCCAAACCCGCTCTCAATAAACTTTTTTAAAATACAAGATACAGGAAAACACACATTTCTGTTTTAAATTCAAATAAAATACAATAAATTTTACACACTTTTATTAGTATACTAAATTAGAAACTTGTTTAATTTATTATTCATTTATTCTTTATCTTTAAGTTTTTAATTTTTACTTTATTATTATTAATATTATCGAATTTTGAAATCATTTTTTTCAATTTCACTACCTACAGGTAGGGAAACAACATTTAACTAAATTATTGAATTAGCTGAATATTTCGTTCTGAAAATAATAAAATAGTTCATTATAACCGAGAGTACCCAAATATACCAAATTTCGAAACTCTAGTACGTTCGGAAGTGAATGAAGAATCGAGCACAAAATTCCATCATTGTGAACATGAAACAAGTCAGGTTTAATTAAAGTGTTTTAAGGTCAATTCAATTTTGTTAAACTGGATGGAAAGTTCTTTCGTCAGCTCTATAATTACAAATAACATATCAATGCTACTTTAGATTCTATCCACATCTTTTAATTTATATTCTTTAATTTTCATAATTTTCAGGCAAAAGCAATAAATTTAAACACTTAATTTAGTTATCAGTTAATATTTCCTACAACAGGTTCCAAAATATGTAATACGTGCAATTCTTTTACTAAAAAACACTCGGGCGGGTGATCCAAAGTTGGCCAGTGTCCCTAAGGTAGCCCCCCCCAAAAGTAGAATTAAGTTCACTTTTAATCAGAACATTGCGCCAATGCTTTGTAAATCATGTATCTTCAGTGCACGTGGCTGAATTTGAAGAGATCACCTTGATAGGCCTCCATAGTATGCAGTGATTTCACTTTTGAGGAGTAGTTGTTCTAATATCCAGGTAAGAAGACATTTTAATTTACATGTGTTTAAATTCTTGGAACTTTGAGTTGTGATACGTTTTCTGAAAGCTTATTTATTTCTCTTTAAACATATTTAATTCAATTCTAATAAGTTTATCATATCAACAGTTTTAAGTCGTGCAAATGGCGACCCTATGCATGATCCCAAGGAGGCCCGGGTGTCGGGCCACCTTAGGAAACAAATATGGAAATCAATGTAGTAATGGTAATTTTCACAATTTCTACTTAAATATCTGAAAAAACTTATTACAATTTACTGTTAAATTTATAACAATAAAAGCATAATTTTTATTTAATTATTGAATGGTGGATATAGATTTATTTGCATATCAGCAAACTCTCACAAAATCTAAAAGATTCTTGGCATAGTTATTGTTACAAGTATAAATATAAAGTACTGAGCATTGTAATACTCTAGAAGTAAAAATAGTTTTTTGAGCATTTTTTTCACAATTTAAAAGTTATTTGAATATATGGGACACCTTTGGAATACTATGGGCCAAAGGTGGCCCACTAGCTACATTTGAAATTGTATTCTAAAAATAATTACATTTAATTTGAGAAAGAAAAGTATACTTGATATGTGTTAGAGATAAGTGTAAAATTTTACAATAAAAAAAAATAGCCACACACACTTGACCAAAAAATTTTGAAGAACCCTCAAAGCTTAACTATGGCCACCTTTGACTCACCTACCATATAAAATAGAATGAAACCGTATGTTTGAGATTTCTTTTAAAAATCAAGATAAAGTTATTGCATCACATTTGATGTAAGACTAAATCGCAGTTTTAAAGTTTAGTTTAGTTTGATTAACGTCCCGTTTTGAAGCAACACGAGGGCTATTTTGGGACGGACCTCGTGATTTTGAACCTCGGTCAGATGACGGGGACGACGCCTGAGCTGGCGCCCCCCTCTCCAAACTTCCACGCTACGCCAGCGGGAGGACGTTTGGCCACTACGTATGATTTGGCGTGCAGCATGCCCCATACACGGCGGATCTTCGGTGGAATCGGGTCTCGGGCCTGGAACCCTCCGGCCCCAAAGCCTAAACCTTACCACTAGGCCACCACGGCCCCGCAGTTTTAAAGAGAATTTTATCTTTTTTCTGAAGAAACTGCTGTTTTCTATTCTGATATACGGCAAATCTGTCAAAACACAGTATGTGTGTTACTGAAATTCTAACTTAATCAACAGATGTAACAAACAAATGCTATTATAAAATAAATATGTTTATATTAAAATTTTACTCAAAATTTGAAAATATATTTTAGTCATTTTCAGTGCAGAAAAATCGTTGCAAAATTGTTCAAGAGAAAGAAAACTGTTTTATAATAATAAAATTAATTGTAAGCTTCAGGGAAAACTGGTTTTAGAGATTAACTATTAAATAGACATTTCAAATTTCTAAAGTATCTTTCAATGGAAAAAATCATCAAATGCCCAGAGAACAACCCTTATTTATAAATTAAAATGTATATATATATATTGGAAATATTTTGTTACTACTAGCACTGTTTCATTCCCTTCTTCACCAGCAGGAAAAATTTCTTATTACCATACTTCTATTTTCCTTCCTCTAATTGTTTAAGCAATGCATGGC
>BGPR01003448.1:108397-136798 GCA_013235015.1 Araneus ventricosus
AAGACAGGCTCATCGAGGTAAATTCCAACATGATCGAAAGTTTGCCCTGCGATTTGTTGATAGTCATCGTGTAAATTGGAATTAACGTTGAACTGGCGGGAGTTGAGAACGAATGGTCGATTCACGTCACTGACGGCTAATTTAATTCTTGGCAAGAAAACAACATCGGCACGATTTCATTCAGATACAATTTGGCGTCCAAACTATATCACGCGCATGATATACCACTGACGTAATTTACTACTTTCCATTAAAAAACGGAAATTATTTTGAAATATAGGATTAATATAATTTAAAATTTCTCGGGAACTATTTAGAATAGCGATATAAATTTTATATCAATCGATAAAACTTCCACTATTTTAGAGCTATTAAATTTGAAATTAGAACAACAATTACTCTTTTAAATTTAAAATTACTAAAATTTATGTTCTCTAACAATCAAATAATGCTGTTTAACGTCTCGCAGTGCTATGGCGCGAGTTTTATTGTTGGTGACGTCAGAGCGTTACCGGAGGATCTGGGCTATTATATTAGTAATATCGTACAACATGTTGTGTTACTTGGGTATTAATTTAAAGTAACAATATTTTTAAGCAAACAATTATTCTGAGACACTTTTTTAAGATGTTTTCTTCGTACTTACGTAACTGATAACAAATCTGATAGGTTGCTAAGAAAATCAATCAATGTTGAAAGAATAATCTTAACTTATATGCATACATTTCACTTAGTCGGCATTAATTGAGTCTTATATAGGCTATTTGATAAAACAATATTATTTAATAAAAAAATTACACATTTTCTAATTATCCTAAAAGCTTGTGATATCACTAAAGTTAGACAAGGAAATATAGAGCTAACTAGAAAGTGATGCATAATTTTCCTATAAGCAAGTACAGCGTCATCGAAACAGAATGCCGGGATTTTGCAACCTTATTAAAAATTAATTTATAAACGTACGAAAATAATTCTTGTGTTGAAATGTGGTGAAAGAATGTAAGTTTTTCCTCCGCAGCCGGCGGAAACCCACCAAATGTTCGTGGTTCTCCAAAAGTGAACGTTTGGTGTGGCTTGCTGTACGATCGAGTTGTTGGGCCTTTCTTCTTCACAGAGACCAGCATAACCGGAAACATTTATCAGGATTTGCTGGAAATTTATGTCTTTCCACAAATTGATGATTTGGAAGCTGTGACTGGGAATAGCATCGTTGTAGTGTAGGACGGAGCTACTCCTCATTTCTCCCTAACTGTGCGTGAAGCCAAGGTATCCGAACACGTTGAAAAGTCGATTTTCGGCCAAAATTCCCATTTTTTTAAATTTTGACGATTTGGATAGTTCATTCATTTACCTTTGTAAAACATATTTACTTTTGTCGGTACGTTAGTTAGAAGATGAGATATTAATTGTTTATAACAAGCCGAAAACCGGAAGTGGGCGTTTAATTAACCGGAAGTTGTCATTTAAAGGACAGAATCCTGTCAAAAATTCTTTTAAACTGCATTTTTTCAAGTTAATATGATGTTAGTATATTTTTAGAAATTTTTTTCAAAGTTTAGATACTTAATTTAAGCGCGTGGCAAAACTAAAATTCGATTTTTCTCAAAACTAGATGTTATGCATAATTTTCACACTTCAAACATGATAACTCAAGATATTATCATTCGATTGTTCTGAAATTTTGTGAACACTTTCTTAAAATGTGTCTCTAGTGAATGTACTAGAATAATGTATATTGTAACAATATTTTTTAAATTATGGCCTTTTATCTGCAAAATGACATGGAAAATTTGCTGAAAATCTTATAATGATTGTTCGATTAGCTCTAAAATTTTGATTTATACAAAGAATGTTAAGATTCTAGCACAAGAACTAGTCCATAGTATGTAGTTTATAGTAGTATTAGTTTCATTTGAATTATTACAAAAGTTTGATTTCTAGCATGTTTGAAGTTTGGGGGAATTTCCTCTAAAAAGCAGCAGAAATTCAAGAGTTTTGTAAATTTATAATATTTTATACTCAAAAATCATACACTAAAATTAATCTTTATTAAATTCGAATCTAAAAACATATTTTGGTGTTTCTATTTCACAATTTTAAAAAAAAGTGCTCCGAACGTGTTCGGATACACGATATTCGGTTCCCCAACTCATGGATTGGACGAGATGGCCCAATTCCGTGGCCTGCATGAAGCCCCGTTATTTCGCCTCTGAACATCTTCTTCTGGGGATACATTAGGAACATGGTGTACAATAAAAATATTACTGATATCAGCCTCTAAAACGCCGAATCATAGCCGCAATTGAAACTGTAACTCCACAGATCCTTCACAACACATGGAGGGTGATTGGCTATCGTCTTGATGTCTGTCGCGCGACTAATGGCGCACATATCGAAACATATTGAAGTGGGTATAAAACTGTGTAGTTTTCTTAATATTTTAGTACCAAATTTAGGGTCATATGTGTTTATTAATCTGCATAGTAAAATTTTGTAATCCCGGCATTCTTTTTCGATGAACTTGTATATTGCAAAATGACGATGCTCTTTACAATATGCCGGATTTTCAAATTAGGAATTAGGTTATCACACACACACACACACATATATATATATATATATATATATATATATATATAAAATTCATCCAATCTCAACCAAAAGTTCAGCTTCAGAGCAATAACAACTTCTTCTTACGCCGGCGTTACATTCTTTCGTAACATTTTGGCGTCTTGTTCCTTCTGAAATGCCTCCCAGGAGTTCTCACTGATAAAGCCTCCGTCTGAAGTTCTGTCACGACAAAGATATTGCCCGAAGCATATTTAAGAGAAACACAACTGCCGGAAATGAGTAGATTTCTACCACTACAGACCGTAGTAAACCTTATTTCTGAAAGTTTTTCCTCATGTCCACTCATTATTTTTCTTTCTGTGTTGATTCATCACCAAGTACTTGCGACTTCTGCCATATCATTCTTTGTTTTATGTTTTGTTCTGTGTCCTGTCTCTTCCATGTTCTTACTTTGCTTATGCATTGTTAGAAATTGCTTTTAATGGTCTTCCTTAATCCAAGTTTTTTTTTGTTTTATCCTTTTTTGGCTCTGTCAGATTTCTTTTATCATGAAATGCATTGGATCGGATTATTTTGAGTATGAAATGGAGTCGTTTCCAAGAAGATAGGTGAATCAGAAAAAAAGATGGAAGAGATTTAATGAGATCAATTTGCGGGGAGTTTGTTTTATTTTGTATGAATAGGATTTATTTTTGCATGAAGCAAACAGACGATGTTTCATTTATTCGATAGAAACAATAAACTTATTTAATGCTCTCTCTGACTTGTGTGTTTTCTCAAACAAACAACAGAAACAAAAATCGATTGTAATTCTTCCAGAAAAAGAATTAAATTTTCAAGTTTTTATTTTAGTTAAACCATTATGGCAATATTCGTAAGCAAATACAATTCAAAACTGAGGTTAAAGCAGTTATAAACTAGACTGGGCAAAGTACATATTTATTAATAAGTAATATTTTTAAACTGGCGTTAAATAAATATTTTTCCGTTATAAAAAATGCATACTAGCGTATTTTGGATGGAAAATTTGGACCAAAATTAAATAAGATGGTTATAAATTGCTTTACTGTTCAGATGCAGAATATAGCAATGCAACTTTTACAGATTAATAAGGAATTAAACTAACATTTAAAAGAATATTACGTTGTAAATAATACAAAAATCAAGAATCTAGAAAAAAGAAAATACAGAGGATAGAATAAGGAAAAAAACATTAGTATTTGTTGTTAGCATGCTTATGTTATTTTGCAATCTATGTGCTGCTGTTACTTCCTCTTCTATAACTTAGACCTAAAACGATAAATTTAAAACGCATGATTTCGTCAGTCACCGATAGGTTACTACTTTCTTTAACAAATTTCAGAAATTCAATATATTTACAAATGCTTTAAATACAGAATTTCCGAAAATTCAAGAGCATTCAATAGCGTTCGATGTAAATAAACAAATAAGATGAATTCATTGCTTCAAATCTGATTTCTGACTAAAACAGTCTTTTAGAAAGAATTCATGGAAAAAGAACTGCTGATTCTCAACAAGAGAAGAAGCCTTTCGAGCAGTAACTTTGCATGCATAAGTACGTTCTCCAGTTTAATCATGAGTATAGAAAGAATGCTTACACAAGCAAACGGAAATCTTGTGTTTATTTTTTACCATGAACTTCACGAAAAGGACAACTCCTTTAGAGAAATCTATATGAGATAAAATATTTCCAGGAAATCGCCGGGAATTAATAAATATTTTTCCGTAAATAAATTATATTTTAGAAAACAACGTACTTTTGAGATTTTCAAATGTCAAATCTCATTAGTGATTAACTAATATAAAAGCATCTTAAATTTAGTGCACCTTTTTCTAATAAATATATTCTCAGAAATTCTTCCCGGAAAATTTTTCGTTGTTCATTAAGGGATAAACATATTCAAAGCGTCTTCTGAAAATAATAGTCATTTTTTTTTGTTTGAAAGGTAGATAGCTACAGAGAACGAGATACCTAAGATTTCTATCTTGCTTTTTTCCACATTTATAATGATGAGGTTTTCTTCAATTGTAGTTAAACGTCAATATTTTATTTAATATGGTAAAACATAGATTTGTAAATTAATTATTAATTATATTTTCATTCATTATTAAAGTATTGCGATAAATGTTCTGTTCCCTAATTATTAATAAAGGAAGAGCATCTAGACTGAGAAGTTTGCTTTTTCATTCTGTTTTAATTAAAAGATTTTATTTTCATTAAATATTGCTAAGCTTCTTGAACAGTACTGCTATTATTCGAAGAAATCATTAATGAGACTTTCATACTTTTAACGCTGCCTTTTGTGAGCCTTTTTTTCCTATTTTTTGTCGGAAGAGGTTGCATGCACATTATTTTTTCTTACTTTCCACCGAAATTCGGTATAATAAGTTAATGTGGAATGTTTATTCCCCGCGAATATTGTCAAGCTTTACACCTTTTGGGTAAACTGGATAGACGTGGGAAATTTAAAAAAAGGAAAGGCCACAAATGCCTTTAGATAAATAAAGTAATAAAAATTTGTAAAACTAAAATTAGTTGAAACATAATCTACGTTATCATGTCACAACAGTGAATCTGGTGGAGGCTTATTTAAAAATCCACCATAAACTGAAATCCGTGATTTAATGGCTCCTTCGAATTGAAATTTTAATTTATGATGAAATATCAATCAACCAATATCAAAAACGATTCCTTTCCTCAGCTCTGTATTATCTGTTTGAGTGGTAAATCTGAACACTATTGGCTAATGGCGATTGATTTACGAAAATAACATCATTCATTATAATTAATTAAGAATAATATTTTCCACTGACTGTGTTTCCCTTTCTGACATTATTCTTTTTTTAATATACTGCGCAATGAAATATTAAGTTAGCATGTGTGTTTGGCATGCATTGCAATGTGTTCCTAGCTTGAAAACTTCACAGATCGTAATTTGTTGCTTTAGCGTACACGCAACAGAACATTTTTCAAAAACAATATCATATTTGCAAATGATAAGAGTCGTTTAAAAATATTTAACTCCCATGCAAAATGTTCTTAAATTATTTTTAACAACAGTTCCAAAAGTGAATTGTATTAGATTAAATCGAATAATGTATGTCAAACTCCGCTTATACTTATTTTAAAAACACAGTTTCGCGGAGAATCTCAACTTGCCATCTGAAGAAATTGCTGCTTCTCAACAAGAGATCAAACTCTTTGAGCTTCAACTTCGTGTGTTTGCTTCTTCTCCCAACTTAATCAACAATGTTAACATACTTTCTAATATAAAACGAATCAGATACTCGTATTTGTTTTTCTTGAGCTTTAGATGTTGCTGCTTCTTCCGTGACAAATAAATAAAATGTTTTTTAAGAAATACTCATTTACATGCAAGTGATTGGAAAAGAAATGCTTTGAAAGAGAATTAAGTACAAAACTTTCAGGCAAAACAAATATTGTTCTATACAAAAAAATAGTTTTTTTTTATATTTTGGCAATGTTTTTTTTATATATAAACTACTTTAGACATTTCCTTAGATAGATACATTGAACATTTCATAATACACGATCTTTTATTATTTTCTTGCCGTTCTCCAGACAAATTACCGTGATGTAAGAAGTAATAAAAGAAATTGAAAACACCTACTGTAATTAAAAACTAGTTTTGTTGTAGTTTCTGTTTCAAAATATTATTTTTAAATAAGACTTGCAAAATGAAAAGATGACAACACTCCTCGACTAATTTTTCTGTGTCTTTTTTTCTAATATATTACAGTACATTAATTTCTAACACAAGTCTTACAGATAATTTATTTATCTTGAATTACACATATTATTAAATAATCTTTTTAAAGCTTCAATATTGCAACCATAATTTATATTCATATGTTTCCCAAGAATTTATAAAATTAATATGTCTAGACTGAATTTGCTTTTTGCATATTTCTTCCATTTTGATTAAAAATAAAATTTCACAGACATTGTTAAGTTTACTGTAATATAATGTTATTATTCTTACCTCGCTTATTTAAATTGTCAATTTATTTACTCAAACTGTTTTCAGCCATGCGAAAGTAGCAAAAGTGCAAATTCTTTCGGCAGTCTATATCAATTAATTAATTTTATTAACTTTGAAATTTTTTATTTAAATTATAGACATGATATCAAAGTTATACATTTAGAAATTTTTCCACGTTATTTTTAGTTTCCCATATCCAAAAAATATTCATTTCATTTATCAAGCATCTTAGAAAAGAATTATATTTAAAGAAATTAGATATTAAAAGAACTATATTCTTAAAAGGAGGATTATAAATTAACTTTTGTCGTATATTTAGAATTGTATACATTTAATTTGAGATGTTCTCACAAGAATCTCTGATCCTATTGGTTGAAGACTGTGGTGTTAGTGAGTACAAGGAGTCAAAAATATGAGGGACCTATTTGAAAATTGAACGAAACACAAACATTTTCTCTAAGAAAATTTTGAAATTAGTTTAAAAATTAAACAACAGATCGTGTTGAAGCTAGAGGAAACTGTCATAAGTTGTTTTTTTTTTCAAACTAGCAAACCACTTGCAGGAAAAACATGATATCTTCTCAAACAAGATTGCTTCGTTGAGGGAATAAAGCACTTTGGCGGTTCGATGTGCCAGGCACCATCTTGCATGAACCAAGATGTGTTTTTCCTGGAGTCCTCCAAGGATTTTAAACTGCAGAAAATCCATAAAGATTGTTACGATAGTCTGCTACAGTTATCTAATGTAGTCGGAGAAATGCGCCTATTATTCTCTTGTAGCAAATGGTAGCCAAAATTATTACTTTTGAAGAATGCACAAATAATGGGATAGAAACATTGTGATTTTCCGTTTTCTAAATGCCCCAATTGTATTAATTGATAAAGACGTCGAAGTGAAAGCATGCTTCATCTATAAATCAAACGTCTTCCACACTGATACAACATCAATCCGTTGCAATATGTCATTCACGCACGTCTGTCGTGTCATCAGGCATCACAGCATTGAGGGGTTACAGAGTCTTAATTTTGTTCAGAAACAGGCGTAGGCTATGGCTGAAAATAAGTACGTGAGATCCACAACGACCAATAGAATGATTAGAAAGACATGTGTCTAAAAATGTGTTATCCTTCTTGAATCGATTGATTTTAAAAGGGGGTTTCTGACATTTTTAAAATTTTAAAGGAGCAGAAAAAAATGACTCGGCTGTCAACAACATCGAAATTAGGGTCCAAGACATCTCTAATTTATTTGAAAGTAAAAAATGAACCTATTTACGACAACCAAAAAATATTACAATTTTTAATTTTTGCAAAAATCCAAATTTAAATTTCATGAACGTTTCAGCATTTCAGAGAATAAATTATTATAAAGCCAGGAATATCAATGAAACTTAACTAAAATTCAAAATCTATTTATTTATGAGTAAATTTAAATTAAAAGACTAAAAATAAAATAGAATTTTAAATTTATTCGTTTTAAGTAAAAGTCAGATTTGAAACAGAAAAAATTGTGGAAATATATTTATAAGCAAGGAATATCAAGTAAACTCAAATAAAATTCCAAATTAATTTATTTGCAAATAAACTGAAATTAAAATTATCCAAATAAATTTTTAAGTTATTCGTTTTTAAGAAAAATTGAGATTTAAAGCAAAAAAAATCAGTGAAAATTATTGTAAAACCTGTAATATCAGTGAATCTCAAATAATATTAAAAGTCTATTTATTTGCAAATAAATTTAAATTTGAAAAGCTACTGGTTTTTGAGTAAAATTTAGATTTAAAGATTTGAGGGAAAAACAATTATAAAACAAGAAATATCAACTAAACTCAAAATTCAAAATTTGTTTATTTTCAAATAAATTCAAACTTAAATAAAACAAAATAAAATATAATATTTATTTGTTTTTAAGTAAAATTCGAATATATAAACAAGAATTTATAGCAAAAATAGTGATCTAAATGAATTTTAGACCTCTTGAGGGTCAATTGAAGATCCTCTTCTGCGAAGAAGTCCCCTTCTAGCATCATACGGAAACTATGATTGTTTACTACAACATAACTGTGTTTGGCAGAATTTCAGGTTTTACATCAAACGATGCAGCTACCTTCATCAAATCGAAAACGCTCCAAAAAAGGTAATTTCTGCCGAGTCTGCAGAAGTTCCCTTTTAAAATTAAACGGTTCTCTTATCCTTAAGTGGGGGTTCTCCATCTTACAGAACGGTTAATCTCTGGAATTCGTATCAAGTTGTGGCATTATACATTGCTGAAGCATGTGCCAAGGTAAATATTTGCTGAAACTGTTCGCTCAAGGGAGAAAAATGGACAATGCAATTATTCCGCTGATACTACGCAGAATATATTGGCTTTCGGTGAGTTACGCTTATTTTCAGTTACAGCTGTGGACCTCAGATGCAAATGTTACTCCGGTTTACCTTATAATTTATTTCGGACTTTTCTTCGTCGTTAAAAATTAGAAACCAAATCCCTTCACCGAGCTTGTTCCAATGAGAAAGAAACTTTGAATTT
Organism: Araneus ventricosus; assembly: GCA_013235015.1. NCBI lineage: Eukaryota > Metazoa > Arthropoda > Arachnida > Araneae > Araneidae > Araneus > Araneus ventricosus. The sequence continues at coordinate 117,524 of BGPR01003448.1, forward strand.
CTTCTAATATTATTTGTTCGTTTTGCCTATGTATCATTGTACATCTTAGATGGGCGGCTAAAGTGGTTAAAGTTTTAGAAATAAGAAAACTTAGCAAGTGCACTAACTAAACAGCATTTGCTATTTTGATTAAACATTATCATCAAACTGTCTCCTTACCTTTACGAACTCCAAGAAATACGCTTTTTTGTGCTAATTAGTCGGGCTGATCCATTGTGAGTAATTTCAGATTCCTCCTACCTTAACCTTGTCTATCGGAGGACAAGATGTTACCGTTATCCTGAAAGCGCCGTTCAGTGACCCGTCATTCAATATCCGCCATCGCTGCCCCGCCATTAACAGGGTGGATTCATTGATCAAACGCTACGAACACTCCCTGCTTGGTTCCCCAGTAACAATTTGGATTATTTGCTGAAAGAAAGAACAACATGGCCTGGAGTGTGTCTTATGGTCAGCCAAGTAGAAAGAAGATTAGATTCAATGTTTTGGTTGCGTTATCTGATAGCGGCATGAAGTGAATTTCTATTAAAAAACTTATGATATGTGACTGATGTATATTTTTAAAATTATGAACACGTAATTCGTAACTGAATTATAAGGACATATAGCCAGAATTATTACATGTCGTTCTGATTAAGCTGCTTCCATATAATAGGACTCTAAAGTTGTGAAATTTCTACTACGGTAGTGTAAGAACTGTGTACTCAAGCCTTCAATAAATTCACTTTTTTCTTTCACACTAGTTTATTAGTGCTACTATATACGATTAAACAGAAGCTATACAGATATGTACAATTAGGATTCACGTTCAAGATTACTCACAACTACTCACTCGGAGTTCACCTCGAGAACTCCTCCGAAAACGTGCACACTCTGTGCAGAGACCCAATGCCATTAATGGCGCCTACCACCTCGTCTCCAGCGCATATTTACGGATCCCACTATGGTTTGGATTGAGGTCGCTTTTCATTGGCTATCAGCGTCACGTGACTTCGCTTGCTTCTGAATGATGTCAGAGGAGGGTGCTTAGTTTGGATTTCGATTTTTGTCTTGGCTATTGTAGCATGGAAAAACTAAAATTATCTTTTAATTACAATTATTTGGATATTTCTAAAGGGAATGATGAATTCAAGATAAAGATAATTTTGGTTGCTCCATGACACAATAGCTAAGGCAAAAATCGCGAAAGCCTCCAGCGCAACTAATTCTGTCACTCTTCACTTCACAGTAACGTGGAGGGTAGTGGCATGACAGATAGATTAGCGTAATATTACGGTTACGGTCACAAACTATTACATAACTATTACAGAACTTCTCAATATTTTTTCAATACAAGAGGGAAAGGATTATATATAAAGTATTACACTATATGCCCAAAAGTATCCGGACACTTGCAGATTTTCACATTTTTTAGAATTTCTCAGGAATGGTTTAACTGACTGCCTTTAAACTTCGGACATGTAAAGAATAGATAATAACTCACCTTTTACATTGAAAATTCGGTCCTTAGGGCAGATAGGGGACCGTCTACAAACTGATGAAGACAAATATGTTTTTGGCCCACCCCGCTTCACAGAATACTGATAACAAGATGACCCTTTCAGAATTGGTAATGTTTAACCCTCTGAGCGGCGCAAACGGCTTTTTACGTTTTTCATGTTCAGTTCAAAAGCGGATAGCTCGTATTTATATGTATATTTTCTTAAACAATCATGTATAAAGTAGTCTTAAGATTTCAGAGATATAATTAAATACAAAAAAAATCGATTCATTTACTTTAAAAGCTAAGTTTTCTAACCTGATAGCTAAAAGTTCAAAATAATTGTTCGCTCATTGGGTTAATGTGCATAATATTTACTGGAATTTTCGTAAACTCAGCTCAAATATTTGGGAAGTTATAAAGGTTTTCTTAAAAAATCTCAAATTTTCCCACCTGTTTTTTGCTTATAACATGCAGAGTTTTCTGTTCTATTAAACGAAACTTACAGAAAAGATGACAATGTGTTAGAGAAGCATTTGTATTAAACTTTGGAAAAGAATTGTTGAATATTACAGGAATTATGAGCATTTTTAGTAAATAATGCTTTACTGCGCATACGTGAAACATAGTGTAATTTTTCTTTCACAACTTTAAAGCCAGATATATAGGACAACTTATATAACAAATTCACTTCAATATCATTAGTATTCAGAAAGATGTCGGCATAACAACGAGCAGAATTTTAGCTCCTGTCGAAGAGAAGCTAAAATATGAGGGGTTGTACACAATTGATATATTAAACTTATATCTTTAAACAGTTATATTGAATTGTAAAGCGGTTAGAATTTGCTGGAAACCCATGAACACTTATCAATTACGTGCAGAACATAAATTCCTGCTAATTAGGCACTATAAATAACAAAAATTTTAATACTTAATTATATAATTTAAATGATTATTAACAAGTTATATATTACAATTTTACGGCCAAACGATATTTTTAAATATATTTATTTTATGGCGAAACGATTTTTTATGTAATTAATTTTTTTTCTAAAAATATTTTAATAATTCTACATATATATTTTTTATTCGTTACGAATATTAGATGTGTTCATGGGTATTCAGCAAATTCTCACCACTATACAATTCAATATAACTATTTAAAGATTAAATTTAAAAAGTATCAATTTGTGTACAACCCCTCATCTTTTAGCTTCTCTTCGATAGGAGCTAAAATTCTGCTCGTTGTAATGCCGACATCTTTCTGAATACTAATGATATTGAACTGAATTTTTTTTATAAGTTGCCCAATATACCAGGCTTTAAAGCTGTGAAAGAAAAATTACACTATGTTTCGCGCATGCGTAGTAAAACATTATTTACTAAAAATGCTCATAATTCCTGTAATATTCAATAATTTTTTTCCAAAGTTTAACACAAATGCTTCTCTAACATATCGTCATCTTTTCTGCAAGTTTCGTATAACATAACAGAAAACTCTGCATGTTATAAGCAAAAAACAGGTGGGAAAATTTGAGATATTTTAAGAAAACCTTTATATCTTCCCACATATTTGTGCTGAGTTTACGAGTATTCTTGTAAATATTATGCACATTAAACATTACCATTTCTGAAAGTTTCATTTTGTTATCAGTATTCTGTGAAGCGGCGTGGGCCAAAAACGTTTCTGTCTTCATCAGTTTGTAGATGATCCCCTAATTGCCCTCAGGACCGAATCTTCAATGTAAAATGTGAGTTATTGTCTATTCTTTACATGTCCGAAGTTTAAAGACAGTCGGTTAAACCATTCCGGAGAAAGTCTAAAAAATGTGAAAACCTGCAAGTGTCCGGATACTTTTGGGCATATATTGTATATGTAAAATGGTTATATGAGCACCGAATGTATAAGGAAAGGTATCTTTATATTGCACCAAAGTATAAGCGATACTTATTCTTTAATGGTAAACTTTACTATTTAACGTTAGCCATTAACAAATTATAGTATAACTATTACAGAAATTATTTACCCATTTCGTGTAAGATGCATTTTAATTCAAAAGAAGTGGGTAAAATGCAAATCTAAATGTAGGGACTGAGCACTGGATGTTTCGAGCAAACCTCCTCTAAATTAATGCATTTGTATTTACCTGGATTCAAATTATAGTATAAGTATTACAAAAATTATTTACCCATTTCTTGTAAGATGCATTTTAATTCAAAAGAAGTTGGCAAAATACAAATCTGAAAGTAGAGACAGAGCACTGAGTGCTTCGAGAAAGATTTCCCTAAATTAATGCATTTGAATTTACCTGGATTACAGCTCACGAACGGCATTTAACGGTTTACTTAATTTAATCAGAATGTAAGCAAAGATTTTAACCTGACGTGTACCTGGAATTGACGTGCAAATAACGGAAAGCAGAATCCGCTTAAAATTGACATTTCAGTCCGAAATTGGGAAACCGTGAAATGCTCAGCTAGGCATTAATGGGAAAGGGACAGATATCTCAGAATTGACATTAGAGACGACTTTGTGAGATGGTTTATTTGGAATTCCAAATATAGTTTCATAAAAAATAGCTGTTTTGAATATTTATTTATTATTTATATATTTTTCGATTGTTTAACCCCTTAAGGATCGCTTTTTTCTGCTATCTAATAAGATGACCCCTCCTGTTTTGGAAAGGGGCTGTCGTTTTCATTCATCTAAGAAAATGAGATGCTTATGCATTCTACGCAATTTTTGCGTCAAATTATAAAGCTAATTAATGATTAAATTTTTAAGCCTTTAGAAATTAGCCTTTAAAGTAGATGAACACTATTTTTTGATATGCAATCGAAACACTGGAATCTCAAGAGTAGTTTAGGCATGGAATTTTTTGGAAAATATACGAATAAATATGTGTTCACTGCTTTTGAGCCGAACATGAAAAGTGGAAAATCGCGATCGGCATCATGGAAGGTTAAAGAAACTGAAAGAACAATTCCCAGAGATATGAAAACGAAAAACAATTTTAAGGTCTGATGAATTATAATCGGGGATATGTTTGCGATTCTCTTATTCTTATGTTGTATTCTGCCATTTCTACTATCAGGAAAATTAAAAGTGTAGCGATTATAATTCACTGCCTTCTCCTTTTCATAGTAGGTGGCGCTACTAGAGCCCTCCGGGTTTTTCCCATGATGCCTCTCTCGCTTCTTTTTCTGTGTACTTGTCTTGTGTTGTTGTTTTCTGTCTTGCGTCTTGTACCTTTAAATGTACTGTGTCATGGAACTTAGCCATCTAATAAAAATGGTACCTGAAATTGCGGCATTCCATATAAACATGAGTCTCGTCCCTCTACAAAACCTCATTTTGACATGATACCTTCTCCTAATTTTGAGGGTTGCTTTGAGCATTATTATATATTAAAAATTTCCTGAAATTAAATAAATGCAGTTATTTCGTAATTTATTGTTTATTACCTTTCCTTCAGGAACAGTTAAATTTCGACGAACTGCAAATCACAGTCTGTACTCCAAAGTCATTAATTCTTTAATTATCAATATTCTTTGAAAACCAAAAGCATTAATACCCTATTACATTCGGTTTTTAATTTCTAAAATTATGAAAAATGAAAGATATATATTAAAATACTCTATTCCTAATGTGTGCCAAAAAGTAATGAAGGATTAAAAATACTAGATTTTCTAGATAGTTCAAAAAGGTAAAAATATTTGATTCGTTTTAACAGAATTCGTTTAAAAATGGATGAATTAAGTTTAACACCAGTAAGTTTATACACCACAAGGCATCGCAAATCAACAGTCAACAGCAACACACATAGCAACACTGCTTTCTCAAAGTATAAGATCGATATACTTTCAGATAACAGCTTTGCAGTGTGATCAACGCAAATGAAACTGTCTCGGCTCAAATATGCAGAAAAAGAATTTCAATTTGTCCGTTCAGAAATACTTATAAGAGAAATTTAAATAAATAAATTACAAGGTCTTTCTTCAGTATCACGCGCACTGGCTACTTATTGACACAGTCTTCAAATGCAGCTAATCAGAAAGCCTATGGCACTTAGCAAGACACCATTCCCTATGTTGATAAAATTCGCTGCTTATAAAACGTTTAGAATTTTAGGAATGATAGGCGTCTTTGCAGCGATAAATGTGATCTAAAGATAGGGTTTTAAGTATTAAGCCCTAAATTAATCACTTACAAGGGATAATTTGCAGCTTAAGTTTTAAGCTGCAAGAAAGAAGAAGTTTTTTCCTTCACTCACAATCGTATTGGATGTGATACATTAAATCCTATATCTTTCCGATGAATGGATTTGTATTTTGAAAAGTGTCTCTTGCTCTTAAAAAAAATGCTTCACCTAAATTGGATGGTATTTTGCTTAGAACAGCTGTTGAATTCAAAGAGGTTTTATTAAAATTCGTTCATATTGTTTTGACTGTGAATCCTAAGCAGCTATTTAATTCTTTTTAAGCAAAACTTTTGCTGTATCATGAAATAATGAAAAAAGATCGGAATATATAAAACAAAGGGCATCCTAATTAAATCTTCAGACGGAAAACAATGGTAGAATATACAAACAAAAGACACAAAGGCATACATAAGTTTAAACATTTGTCAAAAACTAAAATTTTATTCAGTAATTGAATGCTTCTTAATGAAAGAGAGAATTTTCAATTCTAGAAAGAATGATTATGAGTTTGAATGCATAAACATTGCGAGCCATTATATATAAAGATTTAAAAATTGTTGCTGCAAATTATTATAGTAGACTACTTATTTATTAAAGATAAAGTGCAAACAAAATTTATATATACTGCTAAAAAATTAAGTACATTTCATGTGGGATAAAATTACGACACATATTTTTCAAAGAAATTTAGTAGCGCTAATTAGTCATCCATAATAAATTATAATGTGTCAGTTCTTATTTTAATTTTAAAACTCTCTGACATAACGTGCGATAAAAATCTGTAAGATCAGTATTTTAAATTTCCATACATTTCTATAAAAAAATTTAATTAATTACATGAAATTAAATAACTTGCTAAGCTAATTCTGTGAAATTATTTCCTTGTTATCTTTTACATATTCAATGCAGATGGATTTCTTGTTATTCATAATAGATCATAAAGTATTTTTCATTGGTAAGCAGTTTTTTTCTCAAAATAGAGTTGGGAAAAATATTCATATGGGAGTTAAGGCTGTAGTGAAAAAAATGAAAAAAATATTCATTAATTACATTGTTTCGTACGTGTGCTTGTGAATATAAATACTTCATATTCTTTATTTGCAAAATTAATATTACATATAATTTAATATCTGAAATTAAAAATGTGATAAAAATACTTTATATCTTAAAATTTCAAATATATCCATTGTAACAAGGATAAGAGGGGAGCTAAGGAAGTCTTTCTAACAAGCACTTCTGCGCGCGTAGCTCGTAATTTAAAGTCATTTGTCTAATGTCAACCAGCAGACATAAATCTCGTCACTGTACGGGTTTGGGTAATTGGTTCACGCAGTATTCTAATTGAATAACCCATCTTCATAATACTCATGCTTAATTGAGGTAGGCTTATTGTGTATCTGGCACAATGACATGCTTCTTGCATGAGACTAAAGTAATAAGGCTTCCTTAAACTATTTTACTCTCTGAAATATCGTTTTAAGATAAGAGATAGCGCGAATGTTACTTTAAATGAATTTTATAGGGGATGATTCGGAAGAGTGGAAGTAAAGAAAATTACAAAAAAAGGCTAAGTGATAAATTTGATTCGATTGCCTTTGCGAAAAATGAAAAACAATTGCCAGGCACGAAATGCCAAAAGAAATAAACATATAAAGTTAATTTTAGTTTTATAAAAAATTATATTATTTATAAATGTTAAATAAATATGTATTTTAAATCCATATTGACAACGATGATCATTTTTTGGTATAGAATGTTTCGTACATAGTTTAAGCATTTGTAAAATATTTGTTTTAGCAAACATATCCAGGAAATGCACTTGTAGTCACTGGTAATGATCAAATTAAAATTCTTGTTATAAAATATTGGTCGATGGGAGTAATTCTGTTTCTAACAATATTAGCAAAAACATATTGGCAGTAAAGAAAAGAAAATCTTTAATTGTATATTTTAGTAATTAGCAATACTTGCGAAAAAAATATGCACTAGAAAGGATAGAATGACTGAAACTAATATATGACAGAACAACATAACTGAAACTGACATAAGTAATGGTTGACTTCATTTGCTACATCTGAGTCACAAAGTGTTATCGGAAACATCTGCGGAAGGATTGCGTTTATATTTGTTACCTTACAACAGGAGAGATGAAGATGATGAATACGAAAGTATGCAGATTTTTTTTCCAATTCCAGATACGACTGTATATGTCTCACAACGACAAATACAGTCCGCAGTAGGTCCACATACCCAATCGATATTCGGAGGAATTCTGCCTCAAGGTATCCGACTGTGTTCGGAGACATTTTTTTGAAAAATAACTTATAATTATTTGTTAATGTTATTTTTCAGCTGCTTATGTTTTAAAACTATGAAAATAATGTAAAATTAACCTTTCAAAATAATATTTTTTTAAAAAACTGAGAAATTTCAAGAAAAATGGCTAAAATATTTGCTTTACGCTAACAGCCATAGACAAAATCATATTCTAAATATACATAAATCCATGTAGGAGTACATTTTTATGATAGTTATCTGTGTTATACTCTAAAATATTTCTTGTATTTCATAAAAAGTTTGAGCTATAGCTGAACATAGTTACTAAACTGGTAATTTTTCATCAAAAAATGCTTTTCGTTTATATTTAAGCGCTTAAAAATAATACTTGGTTTTAAAATTGACCTTAGTTTTTAGAGGAAAACATCAAGCATATTACAGAAAACAGTCTCAGAAAATTTCATATCAATACTTAAATAACTTTTTGAGAAATCATTGTTAAGGTCGACAGATTTCCTCAAAAATATCATTTCTCAGAAAACACATTTAAAGTTTTCATACAACTTAAAATAATGCTTACAGTTCGGTAATAAAACAGCTATAACTTCGTTTGTAATTCACGTAGAGTAAAAAGTGAGACAGTTATAGAACGCTGATTAAACAGGCTACACAATTAGGTCAGAAAATGTTTTTTTTTTTATAATTTCATTAAATACGACGATTTTAAACCAGTCGGATACCTCAAATCCTGCTTATCTGACTTCGTTAATAAGAATCAGCTAAAAGACAATGCCTTCATAGAGCTAAATATAACCGAAAATTAGAGATATTTAATAATATCGTTTCATGCATTAAAGAGTAAACAGATGATGTTTCCTTTCCAGTATACTATAATGGCATGAATATTTATTTAAATAATTATAAAAAGCTAAATATGTTTTATCCTTATCTGAATGTGTTGGACTGTTTATTCGTTCAACATTTGAAAGTTCATTAATGAAAATAATTAATTTTAATTAAATAAAAGTAAAGTTTAAAATTCGATGAGCTGCCTTCCTTCGAATGCATTCTATTTGATTTTATAATTTCGTTCATCTATTCTTGGAATAATTTTTGATAAAGAAATTTTATTTCACTTTCCTTTCGATCAAGGGCATTAAGTGTATAAACATGCAAAATAAGATTACGAAAGGTGTTTTATTTACAAACAAGCAAAGAAATTGATTTAAGGTATCCGACTGCTTTAAAATCGTCGTTTTCGATGAAATTATCAAAAAACCTTTTTATGACTTAATTTTGTAGCCTGTTTAACCAGCTTTCTAAAACTGTCTCACTTTTTACTCTACGTGAATTACAAATGGAGTTACAGCTGTTTTATTACCGAACTGTAAGCATTATTTTATGTTGCATGAAAACTTTAAATGTGGTTACTAAGAAATGATATTTTTGAGGAAAACTGTCGACCGTAACAATGATTTCTCAAAAACTTATTCAAGTATTGATATGAAATTTTCTGAGATTGTTTTCTGTAATATGCTGTATGTTTTCCTCAAAAAACTAAGGTCAATTTTAAAATCAAGTATTAATTTTAAGTGCTTAAATATAAACGAAAAGCATTTTTTATGAAAAATTACCAGTTTAGTAACTACGTTCAGCTATATCTCAAAACTATTTTGAAGTACAAGAAATATTTTAGAGCATAACACGGATAACTGTCATAAAAATGTACTCCTGCAAGGATTTATGTATATTCAGAATATGATTTTATCTATGGATTTTAGCGTAAGGCAAATATTTTAGTCATTTTTCTTCAAATTTCTCAGTTTTTTAAAAAAAGTATTATTTTGAAAGACTAATTTTACAATATTTTCATAGTTTTAAAACATATGAAGTTGAAAAATAACATTAAAAATATATATAAGTTATTTTTCAAAAAAAAAATGCCTCCGAACACAGTCGGATGCCTTAAAACTAATAAATTATTCCGCATATACTCTTTCTGCTTAAAATGAAATCATATATTAATGAGATAAATTTGTTCCCCCATGAAACTTCAGAGATATCTTGTGATGAAGCTCTTTCATTAAAAATGTTACTCAAGTTTTATAGAAATGTAATGTTTGAGAGAATTCGGAATTTTTGTGATGTTCATTTTTATATTCCATCAAGAACTTGGCCTTTTGTCTGCACAACTCTTTTTTTTATAGAATAAATCAATGCACTTTTACTTTCACTATCAATTCTTTCTTTCTCATATGCTTATATGCTGTAAAGAGGATCTATGTTGGCTATTTAATCTAATTTCCTTTGTTACACCCTTCATTTTTTTTTTATCTATTTGGCAGAATATTTCCATCTCATATCAAAGACAGGATTATTCGTGTCTAAAAATCATCGTAGAAGAAATTTGGTTAGATCAGAAAAGAGGTATTTGTTAAATAATTTTTTTTAGGTTTGGTTTTTCAAAAGACTAATTTTATTTTTTTTCAAACTAGAAATATAGAAGATACGCGCTTGTCATTAATAATGTTTTCCTGCTAACGGTATTGTAATCTTATCTGATAAACAATCTTGGACGTCAAGATGTTAATACTTTAAAAAAAAATTCTGCATTTTTTTCATTTTTTTTTCTTAAATAATAGTCAACATTTTCAGATTTAGTATTTAAACAAAATGCCATTAGCGAAAAAATAATTATACTTAGTTATTGCTTTACAATATCTATCAATCCCGTATGAGCAAAATAATTTGAGCAGTTTTCGTTCTGAATCAACGAATTTTGAAAATTCCTTCTTGAATACATTCAGTATCCGGAATGTGAACCTATATACAATAGATATATCCCGAGGAAACAGGTGTAGATCTAAAGAATAGACAAAAGTAAATGCAAGGGGACATACGGACATTCCGAGAAGACGCTTCTATTCAAGCTTTAAACTTCACTATACAGAAACAAACAGATTTTTCGTGTAACTTTTGTTTTGTGCTTGAGCGTAGAAAAATCTATTTCTGTCTACTTTTTCATTAAAAGTTTATACTTATATTTCATATTACTAAAATGTCTAAAAGGAGGAAACACACAAGGAAAAAGAAAAGAAGGGAAAATATTGGGTGATGCTTACATAGATAACGCCTAACCCGAACGATGGTAAGGATTCCTGTTTACACAGAAAATGCCTAATCCGCACGGGGCCGAGGTGGCCTAGTGGTAAGGTCTCGGCTTTGGGGCCGGAGGGCTCCAGGCCCGAAACCCGATTCCACTGTCTGTGCACGTTAAATCATACGTAGTGGCCAAACGCCCTCCCGTTGGTGTGGCGTAAAAATACCCACACTGGCCCGGCCTACCCAAAAAGGGTGTAAGGCCGGTAGAGGACCAGTGGGGAGACCTCCACCAGCATGTGGAGGACGGGATTTATTGGGTACCATAAAAAAAATGATACAGGCATTGCCCGAACAGGGGCAGTAATTTTAAATACAAGACAGCTGGGAGTGTAAACATGGTTCGACCCACCTCGGTGGGGAGAAAATAGCTTGAATTACTGCTCGGGCAAACAAGGAACAGTAAAAATATATAAAAATAGATAAGTATTGAAAAAGAAACAAACAAAAAAAATAAACACAGAAAAAGCAGTAAAAATCAGATATATGAAAAGGTCAAATATTTTGAAACCCCATAATATAAAAACAAAACACACACAAACAATATTACACATCAAACGACACACAAAACACAAAATAGCCCTCGTGTTGCTTCAAAACGGGACGTTAATATAACTAAAACCTAATCCGCACGATTGTACAGATACGCTCCCGCATTTGAGGGAGGTGCTAAATTTTTAAAATTATTTTTTACAGTACTACTAAGATCTGAGACTACCTATAAACTAAAAAAACTAAATTTAAAGATGAAATTATTTCCGGTTTTAAAGTCCGGTAAAGTTTAATTTGTACTAAATCAATAACGTTCTACAACTTTGTGATTGACATCCCCACACCCCCTTTCTACCGTTTTCGAGATAGGAACGCTAACTCCGGAGTTTGCCACCAGGTGGTGCTTTAAAGTTATCATCGCATGGCCCATAGGTGTTTTACTATATCTAGACACTACTTTCATGACTATAGATGCCGTCGTTCTGAAGTTTAGAGGGTGTGGCCCATAATCAAGTGGGCACCTTGTGTGTTTATTTATGCTTAATTTGTTCCTAGTAATATGGATATTTGATGTACAGTTTTTTGTGTATATATCTTATGTTATATGTTTCTGGCTTATATGCTGTTTTTTCTCCCCGTTGAAAAGTAGACACTAAATATTTTCGCTGAGTGAATCGGCGTGTGGTGAAAAATACATAACAAAATTCTACCTGTTTGCCTAATTTCCAATTGAGTTGGAAAAAAGATAGTTTTCAATATTGTATTGAGTTGCAATAGCTTAAAAATAATAAAAGATGACAGCTTCAGTTAAAAATAAATGTTTATGTTTGAAAGTAGATAACTGTTTCATTTTTATTTTATGATGACGATTGCAAAAAATTTCTTTGAAACTTCATTATGGCATATAGTTTACATTCTATATATCAAAAGTAACTCTACACAGAAAACAGGACGAGGTATTAATTTGGTCTTCATGTTATCTAATTTTGTTAATGTTAATTTTGACACTATAAAATTGTAAAAACCTCTAACTCAATATCTTTTTCGAAGGGAATTGTAAATTTATACATGCAATTTCCATTTTAGCTTTGAAATTAGTGGAGCTATAATATGCAGTTACCATTTCAAAATGCATTGTATTATTTTTTATCCCAATCATTAGTTATGCTATAAAACACGTCACGAGAACAAAACTCCAAGTCTAACATAAATATTCCATCCTACGGTGGTGGCAACAGCTCCTAATGAATTTTTAATTTAAATGTTAGAAGAATAAAGGTATATATTTCCAAGTGATTAGCTGTTATATTTAAAAAAGAATCAAGTAAATTGAAATTCCAAAGCATAAAAGATTACCGGCTATACACCATTTTCTAACCACTTTATATTAATTTTTTCCAGCAATGAAAATTAATGACATCCTGCCTTAAGATGCCCGAAGCCTTGAATCTAGGCTGATAAGTAATAAGTAATTAAAAGTATCGAATTTTCTCAATGATCCAAAAAAGATAAATATTTTTAACATTTTGGCATCATTCATGCAAAAATTAATGGGTTGAACTTCACTGTAGAATGAAAAACTTCGGTAAGCAATATGATCGATCACCACAATTAAAACTACCTAACATACTCGGTGTAAGAGGAGAATTTCACTTTAATTCGTCCAAAGTGTTAATAAGCTCAGGCCATAATAAATCACGTCTAAAGACATTTTTTAATGTCGGGCACATTAACTGTTTTTATGCCCAGAATCCGAATGATGAGAATCAGAAACCCGATAACTCCAAGCATTCAACGTCATTCATTACTGCGATGTAATTTGACGTTTGAAAAAGTTTGAAATCTTGAAGCGATCGACACCTTCGTGGTGATAGACGCGGTGTGAAGTAATACGGTTTTGTACACTCGTTCCTTGATTAACTACACACAGGGAAAGGGGTCACTTGTAGTTTTTTCTTCACTAATGACTGCATCGGATATGATAAATTAAGTACTAATTAAGAAGTGATGAATAGCTTTGGATCAAGAAAAAGTAGTAATAGTATCTCATTTTAAAAACGATATTTAGCGCGTTGCCTTAGGGTTCCTTTTGTAGTAGTTGTTGTATCAAAACAGTTTTTAATAATTTCTCTATGCAGTTTTGACTATCCATGTATTAGTTGCAGAATCACTTTTGTAAGGGAGAAGGATTGGTATGATGATATAATATAAATTGCTTTCTAAAATATATCACAGTAGAGTCTCCATACAACGAAGTCTCCCTACAGCGAATCTCCCTATAACGAAATTTTTAATCGGAATGTTAAATAACATTCAAAATATTCTCCATATAATGAAGTGGTTGTCTCCCTGTAACGAATTTTTTCAGGTCTTTATCTTTTCGATTTTTGTCATTTTTGAAGAAAGTTGTTAATTTCTGTGCAAACAAATCGCTCGCACGTGCCTGTTTCTGGAACCACTCGCATTGTTCATTCCAGCGATAACACATAACAATAGAATGCAGTTGTGAGGACCTGGGTTTCTACAGAGGGAAGAACAATTCTACGGGTCAAGATTCCAAAAATCGGGATGGAGTGGGGGTGGAAACAGCAAATGGATGTGACAATAAGCATTTTATGTTTATCCATACTAATACATATTATTCTCTAAATTGGTGAATTGTCTTCACTTTTGAGCATTTTATTTATACAATAAAAGTTAATATAATTTTACCAAATTTATAATAAATATTACTTCATTTTTAATTGAAAGTCATAATTAAATATTTTTGAATTTATCGCACATACTAAAAGGTTTGTAACATTTACTTAAATAACTGCAAAAATATCTAATCTCCGTATAACGAAATTTTCTCTGTAGCGAATTTTTCAACTGGAACCAAGCGATTTCGTTATAGGGAGATTCCACTGTATATCGAAATAAATATCTTCATAAAGTACTATGTGGAATGTAAGGGGTATAAATCTTTTCCTAGTGGTTAATAGTATAATAATTAACCATGAATACAATTTGTATTATTTTTTCGCAATTGATAAAATTGTTTTATCTCACTAAGAGTTAATTTGAATTTAAAAAATAAATGAATGACGTACTACAAGTTATTTTAAAGTAATAATTATACAATGTTTTATAAATATTCGATTCAGACAACTTATTTAATAAAGAAAAAAATACAAGTTCATTATTGGTTGTTATCAAGAATAGAGATGGGTTGTAGTTTGTGGTCAAATTTAAAGGTGTATTTTTTAGGACATTTGAGCATACTAATCAATTATCTAATTTTGCTTGAAAGTTTGTACATATTTTATACGACACATCTGTTTCAAGTAATATTCAAGCAAAAGCTTGCAATAAAAGCTTCCGATATATAATAACCATATACTGCTGCTACAAAAATGTAATAATTTCATTAATCAAAATGTTTGGAAAATTAAATGAGGTTTAAATAGTTCCCTTCATATCATTTAAACATCTTATGCTCTATAGTTTTTCCAATATTCTTAACACATTTTTCGCTCCGAAATTATACAATTAACTATCGAAAGCATTCATTAATAAAAAGCATATATTCAGCAAACTGTAACATTCATTTCACACAACTTTAGGCGAGGTTTGATGAAAATGAGTACTAAAATTCATCAAACCCTATAAAATGTTTTTGGAAAAAGGAAATAATCATTAACAGCTGATAACAGCATGTATTAAGTAACAAACCAATACAGAAGAATCTCAGAAGACTGACAGAAACGAGAGACCATATAAAGATAAAGAAAAAAAATTAGGACTAGGTCAATGTTTCTTAGCTGACTCCTGTGGAGAGATAAATATATCATCACTTCATTTTTTAATAACAATCATTGACCGAGTGAATAGGGGTCCTGTTTTAACTAGATAGTTCAGAATTTCGTCTGTTTGCTTGTAAATTTGTTTATTATGTAAGGTCTTAGCCCAGTGATATCGGGTACGATCAGATGATCAACAAGACAAAGAAATACAGCACATTAATATTTAATTATGTTTCTTGATTAATGTCGTTTATACAAGAATTTACACATAAAGAAATACATTCAAATAGCTAGCATAACTCCGGATGATATCGTAAGTCATAAAATATTCGTAACTGGAATTACTCGCAGTATCAGTGGTGACAATTGATAAGCGATCAATTTGGCAACTGACAAAGTTCAATAAATGGTTCTAACTCAGGGTGAGTTGTAAGTCCGAAGGCCGGAAGAGGAAATTGAGGTAATCGACGCTCAATTAATCAACGTAACCACCAAGGGTTATATGAGTTACCAAGTCAGTAATTTCCAGTGAGGTATTAGACACTCACTATGATTCTAGCGATCCTTAAAGGAATGCTCTAATGCGTTGCAGCTCTCCAAAGGAGCTCTCTAGCCAAGGGTTGGCTTCGATTACACGGATTCTAAGAACTCCCGTACAAGTGCAGAATCTCGCGCCGAGATCTGACTTCTGAATCTTCGCCGATCTCGAGAATCGAGTCTCGAATCAGTCTCCAAATCAATTCTCCATCGATCTCTCCCTCTGTCTCCAAAACCCCAAACTATAAACTCCTTCGCGCAGCCCTATGAGGCATGGCCGAAAACCTAATTATCAGGGATTTGTCGGGTGGTTGACCTTAGCTTCCAACCACTAGCCTCGCTTTCTTTCTCCTCTGACTTTTGGCCGAGGGTCGGAACTTTAAGAGTTCTTTTACGGTCTCTGAGGTGGGCAACTCTACGTGGGGTCCTTTGCCCGGCGGATGCGCAAAGTCGTTTGTAGTTTTATGACTCTAGATTACATCGCGGCTCTTTCCCTTCTAGTCCTAAAAGGTTTGTGCGGGGTCTTTTCCTATGGGAACAGCAGCGCGAAAGAAGACTTCACAGTTACGCACTCATGACCAAAAGCGTTGCCTGAATTTCAACGAATTTGCCATGAATGTTCCTTTCAGTCATTACCCTTCCAGCGGGTGCGCGTATGCAAGAGATACTTGCATTTTGTATTGTTTTGCATATTTATATCGTTCTTTTATAAATTTAAATGCAATTTTTATTTATAAAATCTTTGTTTACTATTAAGCTAATAAATACAGATAACATAAATAAAAGTCGCATTTACTTTTGTAAAACAACACGATATATCTCTATGAGCCCGAGGGAGCCCCAATGCGTCCCCGTCGACTGAGGACGAGGTCGGACGTTTTCGGGCGGTTGGGAGAATTTTAGGGGAGTAAGGAAGTTCCGAGACCACCCGGGCAGATTATCTCAGCGGGGTGGAGGAAATTCTGACAGTGAGTGATATGCGGTTTTGTCAAGTCATTCCGTCGGAGGGTAGCAAAAGAAGGAAGAACGGACAGTTACTTACTAGATGAAATTATATTTATCAGAAGAAGAAAAAAATAAATACAATTTATATTTTTTATACATTTCATTATGATCTATATAAGGAAATTGTTAACTTGCTTTATGCAAAAGATATTGAAAATGTTCATTTTAGTAAAAAAATTAAGAAAACTCTTTCTCCTCCTTTTTAAACTCTTTTATTGACACTGATCAATTCACACATTTTTTCGAACAGAAATCTTTCAGGCGAACTTTTTTTTGAAAAGTAAATCTATTTACTTACTCATTTATTGTTTTTTTTTTTGTATTGCTACAAGCAAATTTTACCAAAGAAAATAAGTTCGATTCCATAAAATTGTCGATTACTGTTTTTCTCAAATTTTCATGATTTGTACATCTGAGGGAAATACGGTGACCATTAATTACTGTTAAAATCAACTTTTGAAAAACGTAAGTTTAAAACTGCAAACAAGACTTCTGAATAAGATTTTGAAATAAAGTTAAATTCTAGACATATTTAAATTCAATTAAAAAAACAATTATTGCTTCAATGATAGTAAAATTAGAAACCGATTGAGATACATCTGATTTTTAAAAAACTTTCCTGACGTTGTGCGAGTTCTAATTTTTTGCTGAAAGTGCTATATTGAATTTAGTATATACTAATTATGAAATTAATCAGAAGATATTAAATTTGGCTTGTCAATCGATAATTTGATATATTGTCAGATATGCACAACGGAAGAGAACTGAGTTTCGTTATGGAGTACCGCGAGGACGCGAAGCGTCCGATGCACCTCCACATCTAATTAATGAATGGGCTTCTTATTACATTAACGTTTAAAAAATTCGAATAAGAGATTTAAAATCAGATGAATTAAAAAATGGGGGGGGGGCTAATTAAAGCAGGGGGACAAGTTGCGTAAGAAATTTTAGCGGAAAACACTGCGAAACGCTAGTGTGGTGTGGAATTTTGGAAGAAGGGTGTTTTCCGTGTCCGGATCCGTATTTTCATTAAGGTTACAGTGCTGCAACTAGGAGAGACTAAAATAGAAGGCAAATAAGGTCTAAAAAGAGGGAGAAAAACGAAATTTAGCAGGGAAATGGCGATGGAATTAAGTTATGAGCTCTCGGAAATAAGAGCGGGTTTGTACAACGTAGCGGTTTAATGAGGTCGAAACTTAAATATTTTTCAGGCTTTTTAAGGGTCCAGATTTGCATCGACTGTGCTTACAGCCCGACGTCTTTTAATTATCGGGAAATTTTCATATGTGTAGTCCAATATCGCTCGGGCTCTCTTACGAGAACTCGGAACAGATGTGCACAAGAGTATCTGCTAGTCTCAGTAAGATTTTTCGCTCTGTATGAATAAAATGATGAACATTTGAGCTATATATAGTAAAAATTTTTCTCACCAGGAATGCGTTTTTCGTTTTAATTGTGTTTTAACTGCAAAACAGAAGATATATTTTTTAAGACTCCATATTGCACGGTTTAATCTTTGTGTTATCTTTACTTCATTAGCTTCTCAGAAGTGGAAATTCGCAGGGGGAAAAGAGGAGAGAGAAGTTACGGTCTTTAACCTTTTATATTGTCGCACGGCATTTTCAAATTAGATATTTATTTTTAAATATTAAACTATCAATATATTTCGTTAAAAAATAATAAATTTTAATAATGAAATTTTAAACCTTTTCAACAACGGTGTTTACAGTTTTGCTAGCCACAAACGCCACATTTAACTGTGCCTCACATATACGCAAACGAGATTAATCTGTCACAAAGTTAGTATAATACATGGCTTACCTCGTTTTACCAGACATGTAAGAACCAAAACAACTGCCTTCTTTTCTTCATATTTAAAAATAAGCTTGTAATTTAAAGATATTATTTTTCAAAATATATTTTTGTCTAATTAATCGAATTACTTCATTCATTAATGTGCTCTAAGTGCGTTTCTTTTCATGAAATATTTGAAAAAATAAAATAAACTAATTTCAGTAACAATACAACGTTAATTAAGGTGTTGTGGGAGTGCACACATTGCATACTTCAATAAATCTGAATAGCCTACCGATATTCGAAAAAAGAAGATTACGGCACTTTTTGTTTATAATTCATTCTTTCCTTTACTTTTTCAATATAAACACCGCATTTTTCTCACATTGATATCTATAAAAACTTGTCTTGAGGGTAATTCTCTCATATTCTTGGTAAAAACTCATTTAGAGTCGTGCAAAAAAAAGATGACGTATTTTTGGGATATTGATGATTAGCGATTTTTGGCCGAAAAAGACTGACTGCCAGAAGAAGGCTGTTT
>BGPR01003449.1:0-30535 GCA_013235015.1 Araneus ventricosus
CAGCAGC
The DNA here is from genome assembly GCA_013235015.1 of Araneus ventricosus. Classification (NCBI taxonomy): domain Eukaryota; kingdom Metazoa; phylum Arthropoda; class Arachnida; order Araneae; family Araneidae; genus Araneus; species Araneus ventricosus. Next base: position 8 of record BGPR01003449.1, read on the forward strand.
TTCTGGAGCAGTTTAAATGGGACGTGTCTGATCACCCGGCGTATAGCCCCGACTTAGCGACGAGTGATTTTCACCTCTTCTCTGAATTGAAGAATTGTCTAGGAGGCCAAAGCTTCCAGAAAAATAGGCCTTAACGTTGCTTTGAATCTCCTCATCTCCCATCACTGGAGGCAACGTTCTTCAAAGAGAGGATTTGATTCTTGTCCCATCGTTATGAAAAATGCCTGAATCTTCACGTCGATTATGTCAAAAAATAATCATGTTTGAAGATAAATTTTGGTAATAAATTCATTTTGTTCTCTACTTTTCTCTGAAAACTTCTCTACTCTTCTTTTTTTTTAAAAAAAAAAACGACCTTCGTAGTTTAGATATATGTAATTTTATTCTTACAGCCAGAGTAAGATCCGTTAGAATACAATTTTGTATTATTGAACTTTGATTGAAAGAACCACGCCATGCTAAGATTGAGACGTTTGAGACAAATGTGAGGACGTTTGACCTCTGATGACATATTTAAAAGCGTGTATATATTTGACAGCCGAACTGTTCGCGAAAAGCTTGCGAGTCATTCGAAGAAATCAATTTCGAGAAGAACCAACGTCGTGGGAAAGGAGTAAACCCACCTTGAAGCATTAATAATAGTTTGTCAGTCTCAAATGTGAGGTTGTCTTTAGAAGCACTTTGGAGTACGCCTTGGTTTGCAGATTTGACCTTGATGGTTCGAAGGAAGCTCACAGGGAACAGCGATCTATATTCGAACACTTGCCAACGTGAACTGCGAATCCCTTTGTGTTCACCGAAAGAGGAACAGGATTTGGTTTTCCACTAACAGTTCTCGAAACGCTCGCGTCCCTTCAAAATTCTCGTCCACATAAGCGAAATATCTGCTCGCGAGGGATTCGCGAACTGTTCATAGGTGTTTACGTGCCTTCATCAGGGAGGAATCCGGTCTGGATCTACGATCCTCTGACTCCAAGTCAAAGACTCCACTACCAGGCTACCACGACCGAATCGGTTTTGGGATTGAACTAGCGCGTTAAGGAAATACTATTTCATAGTTATCCATTTTCAGGTTTGTGCACGATAAATCCGTCATTGAGAATCAAACATCCTTAAGATGGTATGGCTTGGTAGTTTGGAGAATGCATATTGGCTTAGGTGTCATTCTCATCATCTGAAGCGTAAGATTCATGTGTTGTAACCCTCTGATTTCTAAGATATTTGAAACGCATAGTCCTCAGACTCCGAGGACGCCCGATTCTTCTTTCAATGATAAGAGAAATTCCATACCATTTTCAGAAACTGCAATGATAGCTTGCATACTTAATGGGTTGATATGCAAAAATGACTCTGCTTAGCAGATGGCTATTAGGAAGATTTATTACAAGGAAATGGAGTCTGCTGAAATGAGAGTTCTAGGAAAATTTCCCAGTTCCTCAACCCATCTGGGTGATCCACTCTTAAGCAAAAGCAAACCCGTCGGATATTCAATCAATCAAGCTTAACGAAAGGTGGTGGACATTTCTCAGGGATGTTTGGGCCCTTTGGGTGTCCGTCGTTCTTTGGTTGAACGAGCGTTTGACGCTTTTCGGTATCAACAGAGTTAATTCTAACGTCACACGACAACCAGACCTTAAGGAGTGACTCCCAGTTGGCTACCTACAATATATGAACATTTTTATTGTAATATGCCCAGAAAGCTATCATTTCATTTCTGGCTGTGAAAGCAAATGATTTGAGGAACACGGATTTGTTGCTTTATTAGCTTTACTTATGTCGTAACTAGAATTTTTGGATAAATATATTTTTCTCAAATTATTTTCATGACAATCTTATGTGCTAGAAGGTATTTAATTCGTAATCAAAACGTCTTCTTGTTTAACAAAATTTTTACTATAGATAACTGCTTTGACGGAACTAATAGTAGCTTGAAAGATTATTATATGTGGGAATAATTCTTTTGGTTGTAGAATGGCTCACTGTACTTCTATGTAATGTACTTAAAAATAAAAAAAATGTCAAAGAACAGTTTGAAAGATTGGACTCTTTATCAATGTTTTTTTTAAATGATTCTCTGTATAAAATAGTTTGAAACAATGTTAGGTCCACTATTTCTCTGACCAGTGAAATATAAGAGATATTTATTCTTTATTCAGAATTTCAACTGTCTCCATCTGTCGGCACAACATTGTTTACCAAGAACATCCCTCTCCGCCTTGATTTGAAAACTGCTTATATAAGACACATACAGCTATCAAAATATTCCTCTACAAAAGAAATTAATTCAAAATAAAGCATATTATGCGCAGGATTTTGGCGTATAAACAAGCGATGAGGAGAAATCGTTGTTGAAAAATGTCTATATTGTCTATTCAGGTAAATAAAACATGAGAAAATGTCAAGGTACATTTGTGTCATTCTGAATTCGAAATAGGCTTAACTTTAGTATCTTGTTACGTTCAGAAGTCCAAATGTGAATACGATTATAGGATGTGTTTTTGCTCTGAACAGTTGTTTGCCCTAAAGGGACTTCTGTTTGAAATTCGAACTGGTTGGAGAGAGCCTTATGATCGATGTTTACAATGCCAAGAGTTATTTGTAGTAGCACTTGTGTTTCAAAATGATGTTGTTGGAAACTATTGAATTCTTATTTGTTTTCATGTATATATATAAAATTCATGTTCCTATCTCTATATATGTAGGCATTAACAAATAAATGGTAAAGTGGTTTTGAAGAATAGAAGTAAAACAAATGATAATAATAAATAAATATAAAGGAGAGGGTGAAAGTAAACATGAACTTTCCTTGTTCATATCAAATTCTTCGTCATGAAAAAGCAAATATTAAAATGTACAGGATGTACGAGAAATATCTTTGCTATTCTAAAATATAAAAATAATAATACGAAAGGAGAAAATGAAATGCAGTTTTCGACAAAAGAATGACGAAATCTAACAGTTTTTTTTTAATATCAAAAGTCTGAGGTAGATGGTGCTAATTACTTGGCAGATTCAATGAGAAGGGAAAATAGCGACCACTCATGAGAAAGCGCAGTGTGTATTGTAGTTAGCTGAAACAAAATCACCGAAAACACTGCAAGGAATGTTTTGCTTTATGTACCATAGAAGTCCACCAAGTGTTCCTTTAATTTATGCATGGATTCAGAAGTTTAAAGACAAAGGGAAAGTTAATAAACACTTGGTGGAAATTCGAGTACAGATTGCCCGTTCTTCGTGTTTCTAAAGGAGATCACGTAGAGCTGCACTGAATGTATTGTAGAAAAAGGTTATAATTTTTAATTTTTTTTGCCACAAGTTGCATTTCATTTCACCTTTTCGTATTTTTGTTATTAATGTCTAGAATAATAAAGTTCTTATTCGAACACCCTGTACTTTTTCAAAGGTTTGATACGTTATTTTTTCATAATATTTTAAGATTTCGGTATGTTATCTTATTTTTTTCATTACTCTCATGATCATTCAAGAACTACGGCGTTCAAAAAATATTACCAACATTGCTCGCATATCTGAAAAACACAATTAGGCGAGCTGGCAACAATGTAGACTTGTAGTTCAGATTGTTGTGGAACCATATCAACACATTAAACATGTTCTATATACTACTACATGATTTCAAGAAGAAGCAGAAATGCAATACTGCAGACAGAAATGGTAAATAATTGTAAATTTATTCGTAAAAAATATGTACGGTTAAATATCTGTACGTTTTTCAAGCTCCTCTTCTATTCTTAAATTATCTCCATGTCCATTGTTTATTTATAAGCTGAATACACGTCTGCATCATTGATACAAAATACCAGATAGTGTTCCTCTGAAATATTTGGGCCTCTGAAAATTATTTTAAATACAACATTTGTATTGTACAGCATTTCCTATGAATGTAAGAAGGCAATTATTCTATAATATTTGAAAGTTATTTCTCTTTTACCATGCTTCAATGTTGAAAATTCCCTAATCAGCAAAGTTTCTTTGAATTTTTGAAAATTCAATAAGTTCTTCTTACTTAACTGTTTCTACAATTACTCTGGTCAAGGCATTTCTAAGTCATGCTGAGGGGGGAAATTATAGCAAATTATTTTTAAACAAATGCAAGAATTAAATTTTATTGTCGATTCATTTATATTTGGTCTTTTTAATCCTTTCTGCCAAAAGACAGATTCATACAATTACTCCTAATCGGAGGTCAGCATAAAAATACCATATCATCTCATTTTGGTGACATAAATCTGCCACGTGCGCTCTTGCAAGATTTCTTGCTCACATTATACATTAAACGACTCCAATACAATTGCTTTCTTACCAGGAACAGTTCGCCTTTTTCTCCCTGCTGCTCATATATAGAAGGGTTTTTCTTTCTGTGAGTCATAATTTTTCCGTTTTCTAAGAAGCATAATACCGCCAAGATTTTACTTTAATGCGAACATTAGATTTATTTTTTTTTCGTACGCGAGTCACAGAAAGAGAAAGTGCCACTTTAGTCAAAAATTTCGAACTCGAGATGTTGATGAATCGCCATATTTTAGACCTCCCTGGGTGTAAAGAAACAATTTTTGGAAATAAATTTGTCTGTCTAAGAACACGATAAAAGATATGCAAGAAGCTAGACAAATGCTATTTGGTATGTGGTCTTTTCACGAAATTCGCCGACGGAAGATTATCTCTCCTTTCGTATATACGAAAATTTAAAGACTTACCACCTAGATCCATGAAATTATGCATATAGCTTTAGCACCAAAATTGTGGATATGATTAATTTTTGAACTGAAGGGTTTTTTCATTGTAGGGTTGACTGTCTGTCGGTACGTTTGTTCATGTGTGTGTTAATGTGATAAGAAAGGAGCAAGTTACGTGCATGAAATTTAACTTTTGATCTTAATACGCATGAATGTGATAATGCAAATGCCTTAATATGTATCACGTTCAAAGACTTAATCTTAAGACTTTGATCTTAATACATATGAATCTGAATACGATAATTCAAAGACTCAACCAGCTAGATCCATAAAATTTTGCATATGGCTTTAGCACAACAATTGTAGTTGTGATTAAATTTTGGACCATAGGGTTTTCATTGTAGGGTTGATGTCTGTCGGTGTGTTTGTTCGTGTGAATGTGATAAAAAAGGAGCAAGTTGCGTGGATGAAATTTAACTTTTGATCTTAATTCGAAAACTTTAGATCAATGTCAAATTTTGAATCAAATCGATTAACCGCAGAATTGTATAAAATACACATACTAAATTTTCACTAAGCAGTGAAAAAAACTGAATAGCGCTACATTGTGGAAGAATGCGATAAAGTCAAAGGGAGAACTTTCCCGCCAGTTTTATTCTTTTCAGTGTTTCGAATACAGATGTTCATTCTTCCCGGTATTTTAATTTTTAAGAATCAAACAACATTACGGTTTAGAACTCATATGGTTTTGAAAAATAGTTTACACAAAAGTTGCATTTTTAAATTTTGGTATAATAGAAGTAGCATTAAGGGAGTTCGTTAGAAATGAACTGAATGCAAACTACTCAAATTATTTATTTCAAACAGCCCGCCTTTTTACTAACTCATGGAAAATATCATGATATGCTTATATAATACATTTTTTTAATATTGCATGAAGTACAATGGCTTATTCACAAAAATTCTCATGATGCGAAGTCAAAGCTTGACATAAATTCCTTCCCCATCAATATCGAATCATTATTAAAAATGCACAAGCCAGTAATCAGATTTTACGAATGTAGGTTACCTGATATTCCAATGAATATGCAATTCAGGAAGCCATAAGAAATACTAATCGAATCATTTCGTGAGGAAAGTGATTTGTTGTCCTGAGTCGATAAAGGACAATGATTTCACTGTGATTGATGCTTTGAGACAGCGAATCTTGCTGCTGTAACATTTATACAACATACTTATTATTGTATATGTTTCAAGTAATGTTGCTATCGTTACAATAATTGATTTGGCGGTAAATCTAAGTTATTGCCTTATTTTTTGCAATGGCAATTCAAGCGCTACTATATGCAAATGACTGTTCTTTTATGTTTATGATGCATGAATAGACATATAATCAAGAAATTTATCTCTGTTTGATTCTGATAAAGAGTATTTTTTGGTATGCAATAAAATGAAACATGGTAGTTGGCATTCAAACGCAATTAGTTTGATAAGAATCTGAGAGTTAAAAGATACTTTGTGAGATTACGATAGTTCAATGGAATATTTTTATGGTGCACTGATACGTATTTCACATATTTTTCTGGCGGTTATACATATAAATAAAATAAAATCTAAAACATTTCGAGTTATTTCATTAGTTTAGTTCGTATTTTGCAAGTATCTTACAACTACTGAATCTTTTTTTATTCAAAAGTCTTCGATTATTTAATTTGGGCTAGGGTGACCAGACATTCTGAATTAGTCAAGACCTCCCCGATCTCCGACTCTTTGGCTCGAAATGAGAAATATCCCTGATCAACAGAAGCTGTCACAATAATATCTTTATCCAGAATAGATGCTTTTCTCCAAGCGAAACTAAAATCCTCTTACATGTCGCCCAGGAAAGAAACCTACAGTAAAACTTCGATTAACCGATACCGTCCGAACCAGGACTGTGACAGATAACCGAATAGATGTATAATATAAATCTCTTAATGCATACGTACAGTAACGTGATTTCACTGCTGGTTTAAAATTCTTTAAAAGTGAATAATACTTACGTGTTGTATTTAATTTTACAAAATGATCAATATAAACTTCAATATAATAGTAGTAATGTACAGAAATGACGGATTAGACATTTTTAGTCGATGATGGATAACCGAAACTGACGGTTAACTCTTTAATCCCGAGGCGACTTTTTTCTTCTAGCCTCTTTAAAACCGGGAGTTTCGAGTAGGAAGCGACATGAATTGGTCTCTCCCAACCTGGATGTTCATTTACCCCACCACACCTCTCCTGCTATAACGTTCACTTAAGGCTCACGGAAATGGTTGGCAAGGATAAATGAACACCCCCTACCGCGCTCATCTCCTAAGCGATCTCAGAACCTCCCCTCCCCTCAAAAGAAGCCAATCGCCTTAGACCGGCCTTCGTCGCTTTTAAGGGGAAAGTTTTAGACCGCCTCGCTTGGTGTGAGAGGATTAAACGAGTGACGGTAAATCGAAGTTTTACTGTACTTCTATATATAGAAGCAAAGTCAGATTTCTATTTCAGGTACTCGCTAGGATCGTTGGTTTAACAGAAGCTGTCTCAATTCCTTTTCACCACGAGTCCTTGGTAAGTTACGATAGACCAAATGGGATTGAGCAATAGCAATAGCATAATCAAAAATACAGGGAGGGCAAAAAGTCCGTAGAAACTTAAAAAATTCATAAAAACCGGAAAAATAACCGAATTAAAAAACTGTTTGCAGGTTAACATCGCTAGGTCACGGGAATTTTTTTAAGACGGGAAAAAATAACTCAAAAAGCAACCGATAGATGGCGCTGGTACGAAGACTGTGGTAGAAATATGCAAATGAGATGATTATTATAAGAACTTGTAAACTTCCTTGAAATTTTATAAAAAATTTCGAACACCAATCTGTTGGAATTGAAAGATGCAAACCGCCAAGAGGTGTCATGTGCACATCCGGACCTGCTGCACTCTGAAGTTGCTGGATTTGTGACTCGCCTGTAATGTGTTTTCCCCTGTGGTGAGGGTCATGTGGAACACATACTGCTCTAATGAACGATTTGGAGGCATTCTGTTCGTTATTTGAGTATCTTTTCTTTGACTTGTGTACGCCAGCGCCACCTATCGGTTGTTTTTGAGTTATTTTTCCTGTTTTAAGAAACTCCCCGTGACCTAGCTATGCTAGCTCTGCAAACAGTTTTAAATTTCGGTTATTTTTCCGGTCTTTTTGAATTTTTAAAGTTTCTACGGACTTTCTGCCCAGCCTGTACATATTACTCCTCAATTACATTCCCGTCTTTAACTTTTCCTGTCATGTACAATGCTATTTGTTGGTCCCCTCAAATTTCTGGAGCAGTTTTACCTATGTAAGTGGTTTCCCACAATATACACTTTCCCCCGGTTTACACCAGTATTCGTCTGGTACTTTGTCAAGTATAAAAGACGGATAATACTATATCTCGGTCTAACAGAACTAGTAAATAATTTTGAAATAAGGAATTATCATTGAAAAATTAAAAAGGAAATATCTTTTATTTTGTAAATACAAATATACGCTTACCAAATACTTACAAAACTTTACTACACTATATAAATTTAATATTTAATGGAAAGTGCTAAATGCATAATTATTAAGAGTAAATATAAAGATCTACAGAAAATAAAGAAAAATCTCAAATTTATTACACCCAATTTCATGAAGTCGGTGGGAAAATTTATTACTACTGTAGCACTGTTTTAACTAAAGGGCGAATAAGGCGCGAAGAGTCGTTAACATTTTAAAAGTATTAGTTTGTTGAAGCTAATCTTCAAATAAATTAATTTCTGAAGTTCCAAACTTCTTTTTCTACTGTAGAATTTTTTCTAACACCATATGCTCCTCTCCAGAAACTTTTCAATATAGTTCAAATTGTTTAAGAAATATAAACAAACTTTTCCACAGATATAGCTTCTTTATGTACTCAAAAGCAAGCAAAAATTTTATAGCTTTATTATTAAGAACTTTTCGTTGTATTTACTTAGCTTTGTTTACAAACTCTTATCAAAAACAAATGAACAAGACTCGTTATTATGTATTTATTAATGCATTTAACTATGTGTTCTCAAACTTAACTCAGCATTCTAATTTCGTCATTCTTACAATGATTAAACATTCGAAATATTTAAATTAAAATAAATAAAGAATTATCTCTAGCAAATCAGATAATTAATCAAACAGAAAACATGCTAGTCGTTCATTTTATAAAATATTTGATAGTCGTTATTAAAAGATTAATTTCCGTCCAAACTTTAATCTTTCGGTGTCGAATTATTTTTAATAAAATATTATTCTTAAAATTAAAAATAGTGTTAATTGGTTTCTGTTTTAGCGAAAGAGATCCTATTCCTTGAATTATGTTAACTCAAGTTACTGAGCAAATATTTAATCATTTTGTATTAAGAGAGGGAAAAATCAAGAATCCGTTAATATCTTCTTAATTATGGATCTTTAATTTTTTCACATAGTCGGATAGAGATTTTCACTTACAGATAGGATTATGTCAGTTTAATCATTAAGAAGAGATGAGTTACGAACATCATTTGAAGATATGTGAATGAAGATGAATAAAAAAAACTTATGGTTGATTAATTAATATTTAATATCAGATAGGAAGATTTAGTTTTTTACTTGGTTTTATGCCAACGACAGAACTGTTTACTTTTTCTAGAAATGTGTTTACATTTGTCGAAAAAAGTTAATTAGCTAACTGATAATATTTAAAGTAAATATCGGGAAAGAAGTTAACTTTCCTTTTTTAGTGGGTTTAAGTAGATGTCAAATAAAGAATTTTGAAAAAAATTATATCCTGGATTTAATGGTAGATAGTAAAATTTATATTTCCTGGATTTCATTTTTTGCTTAAACTTTGTGTTAAGTATTAAAGCAGAATTCGATGGACTATATAATTTTATTCTTTATATTTAACATTGTGTTAGAGTAAAATGGATCTCCGGTTAACGAACATTTCAGACAGCAAACAAATAGGCCAAAAATCACTCTCATAATAGTTTTATGTTTGAACAATCAACATTTTCCCGGATGACAAACACATCATAGAACAAACATAGGGAGAAGTGATGCCGTGTGTAAAATGTGTACAGTGTGAGTCATAAGTCTCCACACAGATGGTGAAAGCGGTAACTAATTTTTTTTTCGTTTTGAGGAAGGTGAACCAGTTGAAAAGATATGCCACTAACGATGAAAGAACGGACTGACATTATTCTGCTGACTGGGAGTGGTACCACCTGTCATGTAGCGAGTATTTTCAATGCAATACACAGAACGTAGATAATCCGTGACAAAACTTATGAAGAAATTAAAAAGGACAGGTTCCGTCCCCGTTGCAAGAAATTCTCGAAGCCTAAAGACGGCAGCAGATGAAGGTACGTCAACACAGCTTTGGGCAGGTGTCAGACAAAAGGACCCGACGTCTCTCTGCTCAAATGGGAATCAGTCAAAGTAGTGTCATGCGCAATTTGCGAGCTAACATGTGACACACAAGCTGAAGATGTTACAACATCTGACAGAGGACGATCCTATCCGGTTACTGTGCATCGTCGCTAAACAAACAACAACACCTATCCCAATTTTTGAAATTCAAAGTGGAAGAAAAAAACTTTATTTTTCGCAACCAATAACGAATATTTCTAATTTTTTTAAACATCTGATATAAACATGAGACCGCGTGTTCCTACCAAATGTTAAAAGAACGAATTTTGCGTGCTAACAAGTGGAACCCATATAAACTGAATATGTTGCAACATCTGACAGAGGACGGTTGTATCCTGTAACTGTAGGATCATATGATACCATTTGTACGAATAACAGCTGAGAAAATATCTTTTTTTAAGAATTAACTGCTCCCTTTTGATACATTTTAATGTATTGCATCTAAAAGCATCCTTATTTTGCCCTTTGATGATGGGAATAATCTTGCTCTTCGATATTTCGAATCTCGAAGACTAAAGATGGCAGCAGATGAAGGTACGTCAACACAGCTTTGGGCAGGTGTCAAACAAGAGGGACCAGACCTCTCTCTGCGCAAATGGGAATCAGTCAAAGCAGTCTCATGCGCAATTTGCGAGCTAACATGTGGCACCCATACAAACTGAAGATGTTGCAACATCTGAAAGAGGACGATCCTTTCCTGCAACTGTAGCATCGTCGCTAAACAAACAACACCACCTATCTCAATTTTTGAAATTTCAAAGAATGAGAAGAAAAAAACTGAATTTTTCGCAACCAATAACGAATATTTCTAATTTTTTAAAACATCTTATATAAACATGAGACCGCGTGTTCCTACCAGATGTTACAAGAACGAATTTTGCGAGCTAACAAGTGGCACCCATACAAGCTGAAGATGTTGCAACATCTGGCAGAGAACGATCCTATCCTGTAACTGTAGGACCATTTGTACGAATAAAATAAACATTAGTCGCCGCTTTCACCATTTGTATGAAGACTTATGATTCACCCTGTAGAACTGTGTGTCATTGCCATCTATTTGTGCTGCAGCACAGGAGATGAATAGACGAAAGTAGTAACGAAAAGGTTGCCAGGAGAAGCAGCGGTCAGCTAGGACAGGGGGTCGGGAACCATTTTTTTTAAAGAAACATTTTTAAAATAATATTTGACGTAATAAATTTATATACGGAGTCGAAAACCTGTAACTTGAAATATGAAACATACATTGTAGAAAATTGAACCTAAAATGATTTTTTTTTATTAAAATGAGTTTATTTTTGTTTTGGCTAAATACACTTTAACAAAATACCCGGCAAGTCGATTATTTATTATCAGTATTACAATAGTCGTAACTGTAATCATAAAATGCAATTTTTAAAGTGAAATATAAGCGATTTTAAACAGTCTTACATGTAAATTATAATATTTCTTTCGTCAAACAGTATGCCGGGATTTGAAATATTTTATAATATATTTAACTGGTATGATCAACAAAATTAAAATATGTAATTCCTAAAATATCAGAACTGTATAAAGTTTCTACTGAAATTTCTATGGCTGAAGTTCTCAAGAAAGTTTGTCGAAATTCGGTGAACATATCTATTCCAAGATGGACTTTGATGAAATTTGAAAAAAATTTTTTAAATATTTGAACACAAGGAACACTGATGACACATCGTTTTCATTTGGTTTTATGGAATTTATATATATATATATATATATATATATATATATATATATATATATATCAGCGAGTTTAAGGATATCGTCTCTAAACAAGCAACACTACCTATCTCAATTTTTTAAATTTCAGAAAGTAAGAAAAAACTGATTATTTCGCAACCAATACCGAATATTTCTAATTTTTTTAAACATCTAATCTAAGCATGTGACCGCGTGTTCCTTCCAGACGTTAGAAGAAATTCAAAAATATTCGTTATTGGATGCGCAAAATTCAGTTTCTTCTTTCTTTTTGAAATTTAAAAAAATGAGATAGGTAGTGTTGCTTGTTTAGATACGATATATTGATTGTTATCAAATATTGAGCTAAACAGGAAGAGAATGGTATACAAACAATGCTCAAAAATATTATTAGAATTCTTTTTATTTTACTTAATTTAGTGTTTTATTTTGTTATATATAAGGGGAATGCGGGGACATTGATACACTTTTTTTTTGGGAAGCTAAAAAATGATTTTATCAGCGTTAATACTTAGAACTAATACAATATATTTATACATTTGTTGATCAAATATAGGATTTCAGTCGAGTTTTGGTCATAAATGACATAATAAAATACTTATTACACTTTTTTCCTTAAAAATGGATTTTTATCAATCAGCTCCGTGCTAGGGGTACATTGACACACACGGGAATATTGAAAATAATGATGATTAATAGACTTTGGTTCAAAACAAAACTTGTTTTATCAATAACTTTGTATTCCAAATCATGGTTTAAAAGTTTAACAAAGTAGCGAACTTTTATTTTAATCAAAATTCAACAATTTTATTGATACTGGAAAAAATGAAACAATAATGCCTTAGAAAATAATTTATCTCTACAAATAAGAAAGGAGAATGTGTGTGTAAAATACTTTGGAGAGAGGGAATGTGTACCTCGAAGCCGTTTCTGGAAATTTTAATTAATTAAAAATTAAGAGAAATTTTCGCGTTCTTCCTTGATGGCTTACGAAAATAATATAGCACAAAAATAATTTTCATGCCATCTGAAAATGCAAAAAGTTATTTTTTCGATGATATTAATTAAGTTTCCCTACAATTTGTTCTCCAATTTTAATAAATTCGTAAGAAATATTTTAAACTTAATTTACATCAATACTTTTCATTTCTGCAATGAAATTAAAAACGTTTTCACTGTTTAAACAAATATTTAATTGCGTGTTTCTCTTAGATAGTTCATTTTTACTTTTTTTTCACATCTGAAGACGATGTTGCAAAGTAGTTGCAGTTCAGGCGTATCGATACTCACAGAAGAGCGTATCAATGTTCCCGGAGTCAAACGTATCAATCTGCCCTAAGAGCCTTTTTCTACTTAAAACAAGTGGTTAATCAAAAGCAACCCTTACAAACCTCAAAATTTAATATAGTTCAGAAGAAAATTCCTACCTTTGGAGTAGATTCCCTGGCAGGAAAACGTAACTAGTGAAAGAAATCACACAACAGGTACTTAGAGTAAAATGTACTTCGACTAGAAGATTAGCGGTTTGATTCATTTGTAAATTAACTTTTGACTTAGCGTGGCCGAAAAATATACGCTGTGAGAAGGGTTACAGTGGCATATATGTGAGGGGATGTGAACAACCTGAGCCAACCCAATCATCAAAATTTATGGACTGTATCAAAGTTCCCGCGTATCAATATACCCCAACTCCCCCTATATTATTTACTAACTTAAAAAGAGTGCCAATAATGTAGTAAAAGAGCCGCAGCTTGACAATCCCTGGGCTGAGATCTCTAAATTTTGAACGCATGAGTTGATCTCCCCTTTCTCTAAACCTCCACTCTACACCAGAAGGATGACGCTTAATTCCAGACGCATTTAGCATGCACCAGGCCTGTTAACACGGCGGTACTTCCATGGAACCAGGTCTCAAACAGACGACCTTCCGGTAACGCGACCGGGACTACCAAGGGGCCACCGCGGACCTATAAACGCTGTAAAGGCTTATTTATTTAGTTGAAACCGAAACGAATTAATAAAATGCTCGTAAAAATCTATAGTAAAATCGATGATTGGTTAACTGTCAAATCCGGTGGTCGCCCACATTATAGTGTTCTAGAAAGATGTGTCCTTCAACAAATTTTAGCTTAATTTTCTATTGTTCTAATAAAACTTAATATTTATGCGATATTTATTATGTTTGAGCAAATGTTTTTAACTGGATCTAAATTTTATGTAAGTTATTGTGAATAAATAAAAATTATACCCAAACAAAATCAATACTTAATTTTATCAAAAGCAATTATTTTGAAGTTCCGAAATATTGGTTTGATTCCACAAGATTAAAAGCTTATAACAGTTCCTCAAACATGTCTAATTCCTAAACTTCGAAGAAATGGAAACAAAGCAAAAGGAAAAATATTTAAATGGTTTTTATAGTTACATAAGAAAATTTGTCTTTAAAAAACAGCTACGTATATTATCATTTAATTTCTTGATAACTAATACAGAATATTCAAGATTTTTTAAAAACTTTTTTTCCAAAGGAATTCCCCGAAATTACTTGGATCAAATCATAATTTTTCCATTAAAATCTCATAATAAACACTTAGATAAAATATAACCTGAACCCAATATTTTAAAACTTAGATTATTATTTTCACAAATTCTTGGAAATTCATTAAACATTGATTAAAAACCTTTGTTTGCAGTGAGAAACTCACTTGCCGAATATATTTAAATTACCAAAAGGGTATGATATACAGACATATAACAGTGATTATTAATTCGTTATTCCCTTAAGGACGGAAGATAGGTATTTAAGACGAGCAGTTTATAGAATAAACCAAAACAAAATGTACTCCTTCTACTAAATTTTTTTAGTATCTTAGGCATTATTTCAGTTTGTTATAAGCCCCTGACTTTTCAATCCACATAGTATTCTTCTTTTAGAATTATAATATGACCCTATACTGCTTATTGATACATATTTATACCACTTATTTACAATGTAGCCTTTTAAAAAATTGTTGCGAATAATTAAAAATTATCTAAAAATTAATTAATAATTGTTCTAAATAACTCTTTTAAAACAATTTACTTAGAACATTTTTGACATGAAATAATAAAATTTTTAATAAATGAAATTCAAATATATTTAATTGTAATTACTTAAATAATTTTAATTGTTGTTAATTAAAATTTATTTGTTTGCCTCGTATTCCTTGTACTTGTTAATATAATGTTATACAATTACAATAAAAAAAATCGCCATATGTAAGGTTAGCTTTATGTTCTTCAAGTATATCATGCATTGGCATATTCAATTTAAATTCTTGGGGCTTAATTTTGTGCTGTTTATGTCTAACCAACTTTTTTTGTGTACCAGTTTTCCTTGTTATTGAAAGAATATAGAACAAGAAATGTGAGACGAGATTTTTCAATCACTGCTTTTGTGATAGTATGCATGTCGAAAGACATTTCGCGAGCAATTTTCTACTAGCCATCTTCGGAGACCAGCTGGTTCGCCGAGAATATGATTTCAGTTAAATCTTGCATCATTTTATATTCATGGTTCTTTTAACAAGAAATTTGAAACTTCAGAATGTGGTAGAAATTTAACCCATGATCTATTAGTGACCTTGGAGCTCTTCTGTTCATTGTCTACATAAATGTTCCTAATGGAGTCAAATAACTGACCATGTCATGTAACCTCTAATTCCATGTTGTTCAGCACTATCTTCACTTTATTATTCCTCTCGTAAAATATGCATTTGATTTCAACATTAAAATGACACAGCACATTTTATGGCCAGCGTCATGTTAGCTGGATTAAAACATGCTGAGAAAAGAATGAAACATAGCAGCCATAACCATTGACTTTACTGGATATATTTCTTACGGAGAGTTTGGTTTGCAGATTTCATAAAAATTATGATGAAATAAAATATGAAAGCAAAATGTATTAGGGTATTATCTCAGATTACAACAATTAAAGAGAAATATACATTGAAATATTTGTCTAAGCAATGAAAACTGTTTGAGTTGCGTTGCAATAATAAAAAGTATTGTTGTAAATTATTTTTAAAATTTCATTAAAATTCGAGAAAACATTGTTTGGCAACGTAATTGATATCAGTGGAAAGGCAATTTATTGTACTTTCAGATAGCGTAAAAATAATGTTTGTGCTGTAAAATTGTCGGAAGTTATTAAGGGAAAAAGCCAAAATTTTGCTTAATTTTTAATGAATTAAAATTATAATTAAAATTTCAAAAAAAGTGCTCCGAGGTGCGCATTCCAACCCTCCAAAGTATGTTTATGCCAAATTTCGTAGCTCTTGGTCCAGCGGTCTGCCCTATAGAAGACCAACACACAGACACACACACACGCACACATTCTCCTTTATTTTTAGAGATTTATTTATTTTACAAGAAAGTAAAGAAAAGTTGCTGTGATGTATAAATACAGGGACTCTTGAAAAACACTTTTTAAAATTAGTCCAATGAGGGATTAAGTCCATAATTCGACACAGATATCCAATTCTGTTGAACATATCATAATGCCGAATTTTATTCTATTAGCTTGTTGCGTTTTTGAGTTACGAATAGAAAGACAGATTTCGTTTTGACGAAAATTTAAACTTTTACACGGGTCTGCAATTGTGTACTCTCAAACACCACATAAGAAATTTCATGCATGTTGCTCAGGGCCATGCATCTGGCTTGTAGCATTTTTCACTTCCTACTATTAGTTCACACTCTCCCTATATATATTTATTTATATATCTTGCTCAAGTCAAGATGCCACTCAAGTTCAAATACATTTTTTAAAACTTGTAGTGGATGACACTTGATGTTAATACAGTTTTTCAAATATTAATTCATTAATTAAATTAAATTAATTAATTTTGTTTTATATGGGAGAAAGCATATGTCGCCTTGAGTCGTTTGGTTCGAATTTTTCTCGATAGATGGAGCTAGGTTTGCCAGCTTCTAGACCTAATATCCTTTGTTTTTTGGTATGTTCACGAAGGCGTCATTTTTTCATGTATTTTTGTCAGAGGGTAATGTTGATTACTTTCTTTATTCTCTCTATTGGATATGTTGAAAAAGACTTTATGAAGTTTTTCAATTCCTACTATTAGTTCACACTCTCCCTATATATATAAGATATTTAGCAGGATATAAATTTAGGAATAAACACCGTCAGTGACGAAGCGTGTAGATCGCTGACCTAAGTAGGAATTGACTTTAAAAATTTTTTTTATATTACTTGTTTTATTTATTCTGTTCAAAGATCGACAGACATACATAATTCAAAAATTGTTTTTTCGGACTAAAGAAAGTTTAAAATGTGGAGCTTTATTAGATTCTCAAGATCTTATTTTATAGATAATTAAAATACTTCTTCTTTTCATATCTAATATACGAGAAAGTGAAGAAAGAATTTAATCGAAAATATATCCAAACATTTAATTTTGAGTTATCAGAATTATTTACTATTAATAGCTGATACTAACTTAATACATTATGATTCATAATCTCGAAAATCCCAATTACTCTACGGCTCACATTCCAGACAATAAGAAATCTATACATAACGAACAAGTCACCTAACATAAGGCACCATTACAATCAAGTCATCTATCACCATAACATAAGGTTCCATAATCTCAACACTCCCAATTATTCCACGACATAACTAGATAAAGAGAGAAATCTAAGCATGACTAGTGAGTTGTTTGCTATTTCGATGCCTATTTTTTCAGTACAGAAGATACATAACGATCTCTTATTATCCAGTAGCGATTTAGATACATAGAAGAATTGCTGCATAAATCCTACACACGATAACGGTGTAATAAAAGTGACATTTATTTATTCTCTTAATAGCATCGTCTTGGAACATGCTGGTCGTCAAGCACTGATAGATATAAGCTTATGCACGAAATGCTATTAAACATTCCATATCTGCTTTGACATTAGGATGCAATAGATCATAATGGCAAAACAGCAATTTATTAGTAATACAGATTAAATAAATGTACGGTAAGAATGATAATAGATAAATATTTTATTTGCGATGAATAGCTTTGTTTGCCTTTTGTATTTATGCTTCGTATCGGCATTTCCGTTGCTTTTCTTAGACGATCGCTATTGCTTTTAAGCATGTGATGATACTGCATAAAAGAAAATATTTCGGAGTATTGTACCGTTTCTGTTTTAAAAAAAGTGCAAACTTTATATTGTTAACTTAATTAGTGTTTTAACATTAATAACGCAATATCGTGAATGTAATTAATGTTTCTTAACGCGATTAACATAATATTGTAAACGTTGCGAAATATTTTTAATTAATTTTCTTGAAGATGAACTCTTTGTAATTTTCAGTTTCGTACCGAACAGAGAACTAATTAATATTTCTGTATATCTGATGATAATATAATTTTATTCGATTTCTTTGAAATGGAATGTATTGAGATTTTTAAAAAACATATAAGATCTCCATGTTCTAAATATTTCTTGTATATAACCATCCTTTGCACATACGCTATTAAACTTCACAATCTAGTCACATGTTTCGATGCTTCGAACTAATATTCTTATGGATGGATCTCTATCAAAATCTATAGTTAAATCAAAGTTATTTTTTAAAAAAGAAATGTATAGATTTAGAAAAATTTTCTGTAATACGTTATATTTGACTTTTATTGAAAAGTATTCGTTGTAAATGCATTGATTTATTAATTTGGTTTATGTGTCTCTTAATTTCAAAACAAAATATTAAGAAATACGTATATAACAATGGCAAAGAAAATCGATCGATTTCTTTTCATAAAAGAAATAGATTCAAATTTCTTCGTCGCATTTTCCTTTTCTGCACGATAAGCTTTCTAAAATGACGTTTGATCACGCAAATATCTTTTGTGACGTAGTCAATCGTTGCATTCTTAATCAATTACCATGATAACTAACATACAACAACACAATTTTCAATTACTTAAAAACTGAATTTAAGACTTCATGAATAATTTTATCCCTTTTAAACTAATAGTTAGACATTTTCCTTTCTTATCATAAATTCCATCGCGTCACCCTAAAACATCTTAGTGCTTTTCCAAAACTCATTTAAATTAGAAGTTTGAAATGAATGCAACATTGATTTCGTTTCCCGCGCTATAAACATGTTTTCACCATTGTTCGATGAACAAATGAAAAATAAAGAAAGGAAACCGGAACTCTCTTCAGACTTGATACCTGAGTGGGCGAAAAGTTAAACAAGAAGCTCTCACGCAACTTCAGAAAATAAAGAACACAATAAGGCAAGCTCCCATTTGTTTCCAAAATGGACAAAGAGCCGTTGTCTACCTGTATTTTCTGTTTTCCCTCAAAGCCCTTGGTGAATCATAAGACATATGAGACAGAAAGTAAAACACGAAGCTGAAGTCAGAAGTTGCATAATAATAAATCATGAAGAAAACAGTGTTTGTTAGGGATGGGTTTTTTTATTTCAGTTAACCAGTTTTTTCAGTTATTTTTTTGTCCCAGTTATAACCGGTTATTTTTTTTTAAAAATCAATAACCGGGTGAAAAACCCGGATCGGAAGATATCCTCGATTTTAGGTTTGACTAGACTAATTTAGTTCGATTAGAGTTATGAATCTTTGAATTTTATCATCTCAGGCCAATCAATGACAACTGCTTCCTCGAGACGTTTGTTGGTTGTCGGATTACTGAAAGAGTTTTATGAACACATAAATATTTGCCAATGGATCGATTTCCTGTAAAATGAATACTAAAACAAAATTTTGTCTACAAACGGCGTTTGTTTTTCAATTCCTACTATTAGTTCACACTCTCCCTATATATATTTATTTATATATCTTGTTCAAATTTTCAATCGTTAATAAAATACTTTTTATTCATCCACTCAAGTTCAAATACATTTTTTAAAACTTGTAGTGGGTGACACTTGATGTTAATACAGTTTTTTCAAATATTAATTAAAATTAATTAATTAATTTTAGTTTTATATGGGAGAAAGCATATGTCGCCTTGAGTCGTTTGGTTCGAATTTTTCTCAATAGATGGAGCTAGGTTTGCCAGTTTCTAGACCTATCCTTTGTTTTCTGGTATGTTCACGAAGACGTCATTTTTTCATGTATTTTTGTCAGTGACGAAGCGTGTAGATCGCTGACCTAAGTAGGAATTGACTTAAACATTTTTTTTATATTACTTGTTTATAAAAAACTAAAAACTAAAACCTGTTGTTTTGAGCGTTCAGGTTAAACCGAAGTTGAAAAAAACCTGAATAACCGAAAACAAGTTATTTTCGCAATAACCGACATCCCTAGTGTTTGTTCCTTTTATCAAGACTTTTTACCTTACACAGCGATATTTACAATTATTTTGTCTCGAATACGGTTGAAAAGAGCTGACTTCTGATTTCTGATTGGAGATTGTTTCTTTTTATTGTTGCAACCAAACTTGCATCATTAAATTGAAATGTTAATCGATATCCGCTGAATATACTCTTCTTCAAGGTCTTCTACCTCTAAGCTTTTACTTGATTGAATTTTGGAGAAGAAAAAGCTGTAATTGCTCTTGTGAGAAAATGCTTACGCTTCAACATATTACCGAGAAAGAATTTTTTCTTGATAAATGTTGACTAGTGGCTGCTCGTGTCATGCAATCTTGGGGGTGCTGTCCTTCCAGCGCATCTTTAATCTTTCACTGCGCAGTAATGCATATTTGAACCACTTGCATTTATTAGCTTTTTCATTAACTTGAAGTAGTTTTATATTTAAAGAATAACTAATAACATCTTTTCTTCAAATAGCTAAGTATTTTAACAAATGAATTTTAATAAAAGATTTAAGCTCGAAATTTGCTTTTCGGTTCCGTTTCCTGTATTCCTTACTACATTTAAAAACATTAACATTAAAATGACAGTATGGTTCAGAAATAAAATAATTTCCTTATTAATTAACGAGGAAAAATGTTATAGTATAACTAATACCTTCAGAAGCGTAAGTGAATACTATTTATTAGTATCATTAGAAGTTACTTTAAAATGAAATCCATTCTTGTTTTGTTTTCAGAGAAAGAACAAAAACATTAATCTTAATGCTTGTACGACGATTAAAAATTTTTTTATCCGTTGAAATCAAAACAGCTACATGTAATCGTATCAAGATTCATATTGTGTGCGTCAGAAAATATTTTATTCATTTTTAATCTTAGAAAGCTGAGTTCAAGCTCTGATGTATTATGTAGTAACGGGAATTGCCAAGAGGAGAAAAAAAATGTTTAATTTATTCTGTTACATCTATAAAGGTGGACTGCGATAATTTAAATTGGAAATATACTTATCAATAGTTTTAACTAAATCTTAATTTATCTAATCTTAATTTGGGATAATGAATCATGATTCAAATAGAAATGTACAGAATATTAGGGTTCACAAAAATTTTGAAAACATATTTGTATCATGAAAAATTTCTATTATGTATTTCATTAACATTTATAACTAAAAATCCTTTAGATTGCAAGAAATTCCATTACTATAAAAAAAACTTTTTCAACTAAATTTTTATTTATCATTAATTATCTTTAATTTCTTTATTTCTTTTCAAAGTTTCAGAACACGAAAACATTTTCCGCGTGAGAAAACGCTTAAAACTCTGTTTCTAATGTCACGGGAACTGTCGCTTTTCGCAGTACCTTTTCAGCTTAAAAACATGGTAGGGAAAGCCCGCGCAGTGTTACTGCGCGGGCGGAATTCGTAACTTCAAGCATCCACAGTTCCCGTTTGAATTGTTACTTTCTCCTTTGCGCTTCTTCTTCAGGTAGTGAAAAAAATAAGATGCGGAACTTCGTTTTCTGCGTAGGGTTTTCTTCGTTTTTCATTTGAATATCGTAATCGTTTAATACAAAATTGCATTAGAGTGTTGATAAATTTAAATATTAAATGCGAAATAAAATAAATTGATTAAATTTACACAATGGAAAAAGTGTGTTGCAGTACCGCAGTCCCTACACACGAGCAACCACTGATCTAGATTGATACAAGGAAGTCATATATTTTTCGTGACGCGTTGTATCAACAGTTTGAGTTTATGAATCCTTCATATTTTACTGAATTGCATAAGGTAGATTCGACTAAATACTAACACTGAATTTATGCTTTCCGTGAAATATGCTAAGTTTAAGCAAAATAAATGACGAAAAGATATTGGGCGTATTTAGTTTCAATTAGAAACTTCTTTTAAGCATTACAAGTTAGGTGTTAATTGTTAAAATATTTTTTGATTTTTTTAAAATAAGTCTCAGTTAATAAGAGCGAATGTTGTCAGTAATTACAAAGTGTTTTCTGTGCGATAACGTTTTATGGTCAACCATTATATTTTACGAAATTGGAAACGCTCATCATACAATTGAGATTTTGTCAAACAAAATTCTACTGTTGAATTTGCAGAGAATAGAATTAATCACAAAAGAGTGCTTTGAGAATGCATTGAAAAAGACGGATTAAATTAATTTGGGTATTTTTGGTTCCATTTTGATACTGCTTATAAAACGAAAACTATTCAATAGGATCTGTCTGCAGTAATTAACGAGTGACTATATATGAGCATTTCAATCTCGTGGGCATGGATTATACAGTTCTCAAAAATCTCGTTAAGTAACTTGAAATAAAAGTTACAAATTAGATTTTACAAAAAATGAAAAAGATATCACAGCTTACCACGGGCAGCAATTTTTTAAAAATTTATAACACGAATGCTTGAATGAATGAATTAATTAGAGAACTAATACCAAATGCACATTAGTTCACTAACATGCATTTGGCTCTTTCACAAATATTCTATGAAAAATAACAAAAGTAAAAATTAAATTTAATATAAATGTTTTTTTAAATTTTATTTGTGTACCACAAAAATCGACCTATTTTATTTTCGACTTTTTAGTTTTTAATGTAAAATTTATTATTAAGAATATTATGGAATCTTAATATCAATTTTTTCTCAAATTCATTATCAGTTGGTGCCAGTCACAAGTTAATTAAATTAATGGATTAATTGATAATTAAGTCCTGGAAATATTAAAATATTCTATTGTAATCGAGAATACATAAGTGTAAAAAATTCCATACTTATAGCATACTAGTAAATGAATGAAAAAACGATTTCAGAATGACATCTTTGCAAACATGAAACAAGACAAGTTTTAAAAAAATGAATAAAATGTCAAACTTTTTTCAGAATAGATTCCTGAATGGGAAGAAAAAAACTCACATTCATTTCCAAAATGGACAGAGGCTTTGTTTATTTGTATTTTCTTTACCCGCTAAATGTCATGATTGTTAGAAGATATGAAAACGAAAGCAAACCACGAATCTGAAACCCGAAGATGTGTAATAATAAATCATGGACAGCAACAGTATTGATTCAGGAGACTTTTCATTTACTACACGAGATTTACTATTATTTTTTCTTTGTTAATGGATAAAAATAATTCTCTTCTCGTATCGGTAGTAGATAATTTATTGTTGTAGTCGCAGATGCATCAAAATATTGAAAATTTTAATCCAGATTTATTCATATATAAATATAACATCTTCTATTTTAGCGTGTTTGTAGAGGCATTTTCAGAATAAATCCACAGCTGATTAAGTGAAATTCGTCTTTATTTCAGGAATATGATCAGGTGACGGTTATAAGTTTAATTTAGCATCTTAGAAGATATTGAAAGAAATGCCTGTAATCATACTGACGAACAACACCGGCCGTGTGTCGCTCGGCAGTTAAAGACAAAGCAAAAAAGGGCAGTTAACAATTGCAGAGAGGTTATATACGGCAAAAAGGGGATTTTCCCGGAAGACTCGTGACTCGAAATGAAAGTAGAAGTGCGCTTGTTATGATGGAAGTAGAACTAATTAAAAATGAGGTGTCATTAAAAATAATTAAAGAAAGTAAAGAAATTAAAATATTACATAGATTAAAGAAACAATCTGACATTTAAAGATAATTTGTTGAGGTAGCCATGAATATCAAGTTATGTATAAGATATTTAACTGAAATTAAACATATCTATTAATTACAGCCAACCAGCTCGTCACCAAAATCACCATAATAAATACCATTGTGGCTGTACTTAGCAAAATTGAATTCAGTACTTCATGAACAATTTATTCTTTACAAATAACCAAACTTTTCCTTTTTCTATTATCATTCAGTCTCTTCATTCTAAAACCCCTTAGTGCATCACCGAAACCCATTTAATTTAGAAACTCGGAACGAATGGAACATTGATTTCGTTTCGCACACTTTAAAGATCCTTTCACCATTGTTCAATAAAAGAACGAAAAATAAAAAAAGGAAAAGTTGAACTCTCCTCAGACTTGATACCTGAGTGGGCGAAAAGTTAAACAAGAAGCTCTCGCGCAACTTCAGAAAATAAAGAAAGCAGTAGAGAGAACTCCCATTTGTTTCCAAAATGGACAAAGAGCCATTGCTTACCTGTAATTTCTTTTTCCCCTCAAAGCCCCTGACGTGTCGGGAGACGCGTGAGACTGAAAGCAAAATACGAAGCTGAAATAAGAAGATGTGTAATAATAAATCATGGGAAGTAACAGTTCTGTTTCCTGTTTAAGGGTTCTTACGTTTCCAAGCGAGTGAAGGTATTATTTAGTTATGGTTAAAAAGGTCTGACTTTTGACTTCTAGCAGGAAGTTGTTTATTTTTGGAGTCTCGACTGTATCATGAAAAGGTCAATCTATATTCATTGAATAGACTTCTTCAAGGGTTTCCTCCGCGTTCTTTGATTTGGTTTTGGAATAAAAAAAGCAAATAAGTAAATGTTGATGCGAGAAAATTGTCAAAGGTTCAGAACATAACTGAGTAATAACTTTCATGTATCAAATGCGGTCGCTAGACTGCTAAATAATGACAGTCCCTACCATCTCACCCTTTCTGACGCAAATGCAGTGGTGAAATCTAAGCTGAGGGAGCCATCTTTTAAGAAGAGTTTTCAAATCTGCGAGATCAATGAAAATAGAAGCATAAAGAAGACAATTACAAGACCGAGAACCACCCACTTTGAAGGTATGAGGATAGATGCGAAAGATCATACGAGCACAACAATACACTGTCCGGAGACTAAATTGTCTCCAGGCCAATCCTTTGATTGTCCTGCTATCCTGAGGGATTGGCAGGGTATCTGCTTCTCTCCTGCAGAGGAGCTATGCTCCGACAAGATCGCACAGATTGCTATGCATGCTATTTGTATTCACGGTTTCATTTGACTGACTTATCGTCGAGTCATAGACACTCGAGATGACGAGTGTCGAGTCCATAGATTCGACACTTCTCATCTTCAGCAAATGCGGTGAGAGATACGTTGAGGCATTGTATTACTCATGAAATGTTTTATCATGTAACTTTCTAATTTGTTTAGTTTACTTTAGTTATATCAACGTCCCGTTTTTGAGCAACTCGAAGGCTATTTCGGCACGGACCTCGAAATTTTGAACAGTGGTTAGGATGACGAGGGCGGCACCTGAGTTGGCACTTCCCTCTCCAAATTTCCGCCACCTTACCAGAGGAAGGTTGTTTGACCCACGTCTTATTTAACGCGCACCAGGGCCACAAACACCGGGGATCTTCAATGGAACAGGGTCTCGAACCTGGAGCCATTAGGCTCCCAACCCGAGACCTTTTCCACTAGGCAAGCGCGGTCGTAAAGTGCTTTCAAAATGAACGTATAGATTGTTTTCAGAATGAACGTATAGATTGTTTTCAAATTGTTATTGTATCTGAAAAATTATTTGCAACATTGTACGGTTGTTAGATTAGTGACGAATGCTAGGAGTATTTATTAATTCATTCACTTCTTATGTTCTGTTGAAAAATAAATTAAATACTTTAAATTGTGATGTAAATTTTTGATTCATTCTATTCTGATTAATTAAAAATGATATTCCATTGTGTGTTCAATTGTTGCATTATCGTTATCTGTTGCATAGTCGTGTTGTCATATTACTTATAAAACCGTCGTAATAAATTACAAATACAACATTACACTGCCCCGACACTTCACAAAATTGGATTCAACACTTCATGAACGATTTCATTCCTTTTAAGCAAATAACTAAAAATATGCCTTTTCATTATCACTGAGACCCATCACTCTAAAAATTCTTAGTGCTTCGCCAAAACTCATTTAATTTAAGAACTTGGAACGAATGGAACATTGATTTCGTTTCACACACTTTAAGGATCCTTTCACTATTGTTGAACGAAAAGTACAAAAAGAAAAACCTTGATAACTGAGTGAGTGAGAAGTTAGACAAGAAGCTCTAAGCAATAAAATAAAAAAAGCAATAAAAACAACTTCCAATTGTCTCCCAAATGGGCAAGGGGCCATTGTTACCTGTATTTCTTTTTTCCCACATAGGTTCTGACGTGTCAGAAGACGTATAAGACGGAAAGGAAAGCGCAAAGTTTAAACCAGTAGTGCTGTTATATACGAACACAACAATATTGTTTTCAAATCAAGACATTTTACTATAAAGTAGATTTTATAAAGCGATAGAAAGCGAAAAAGACATAAAGCAATTTTTAGCATTATTTATTTTATATTTGTTATGGCTATAAAGTGCTTTTGATTTTTTGTGGATTGCTTACTGTTACAGTTCCATTTGTATGAAATATCGAAAATGAAAATCGATATTTATTCAATAAAATCTTCAATGTCTTTTACCTCTAAGCAAGTAAATGCTATTTTGAAGTTAGGTTTCAGCACATGATTAAGAAAGAAATTCCGTTTAAAAACACTGATAGTTAGAGGAAGGACAATCATTACTTATAAAATTTCTCATTAATAATTTTAAGTATCTGAATCCTTGATTTTGCACCTACCAAAATAAATTCTACCACTGTTTTTTTCCATGGGAAGAGTTAATTTTGAAGGGAAAAGTGGCAATTGAAAAACTAATGAGACATGCTTTAATTCAAATTTAAAGTGTGATAATAATTTAGTTGACATTCAGTCATATAATTTCTGGACACATTTAATAACTTTAAGTTAAATGAGGATGTATCTTGTTAGCAAGTTCTAAATCTTTGCTGTATGATAAGCAGTGGCGAATCCGGGGGGGGGGCTATCGGGCTACAGCTCCTCCCAGAGTTAAGCCAGAAATCTTGATTTTATTTAACATTATTACAATTGTTTTTTCTTAATTTCCCTCTTTCTAAAAACCAATAAAAACATTTCAACATTTCTTTCTGTCATGACAGGATCGAAAATTTTCCTAATTTTGTAGTCATTCTACTCGTACTTGTAGCTTTGAAGCGGTCGAAGACACTTTTTGGCTAGTTATTTCATTGTAATTTTTATTAAATTATCGAAAGTATTGTATTGTTCTTTATGATTCTTATTGTCAGGTGAGTAAAGTCTGTAAAGTTAAAGTGTTTTGGTTTACATAAGCCATGAGGTTTGACATTCATCGCGACGATACAAAGTTTTTATGACCTCAGCCTCCTCCAGACCGGAATCCTAAATTCGCCACTGATTATAAGGGTAACTGAATTCAGCCACCCTTTTTTATACAAGCACAATCACAAGTCGAGCTATCCCCGCCTGCCGTCCCACTGGGGGGAAGGCACCGCGAAATCATGGAGGAGAAGCCGCCGGATAAGTAAGTGGGGTCCCACTTCCCTGGTGGGTACAATAATGGTGGTGTGGCTCGTAGGGGCCTCCTCCGAATACGGGCAGTGGTTGTTTCATGCAGTTGTCCTAATTCAACAAATTTACACAGGTGACATCATAGTAAAGAAAATAATATAATTAAAAAATACAATAATTTAAGCCACTTAAAATTATGCACCAGATGTCTTATAGCCTAACTAATTAATTAGTAATGAAAACGAGAGAATTATTGTAATGACGAAAAATAGAAAAATAAAAGTTTGAAAAGTGTGTAAATGTGCTCCGGTCTCCCCTACTCTGCTTTGCGAAAATTTGAAAGAAAAATTCCTCAGGTGCTGACTATTTAAAAATTAAACATAGACAATATTTATTTAAGTGTGAACTGTTTATTAATAAGTAATAAGCGAAACCATCCAAGACATTTAATTCAATTTCAGGACACTTTTTCAATCGGGGACTATTTTTCTAAGAGAGACAAAGAGTCAAAAATCGGGACTACATTGTTTAAAACGGAGCATCTGTTCACTATATGTACGCATAAACAAAATTTGTGAAATAGGATTCACGTTACTTTTTATTATAAAGAACTAATTTAACTAGTGTTTTAAAAATTGAAACTAGTTTTTTTTTGTAATATATGCTTATAAATACAATCCAGGGTAATATGGGATTTTGAATAGATATAGAGTTGAAAGTTGGGATGCCACGACTAATATGGGACATCTGGTCATCATGGGTTGGTTAATCGCTTAGGTTTTCACTAAAACTTTTTCTATTTAACCACTTAGAAACGAAATAGAATACTCCATTGTTCGCCAAAAGATTAACACACATACGCACGCACCCACACACACTAGCCGAGCTATTTTAAGACTTAATAGTTAATTGGACACGAAGTTGCATAAAAAGTTCAGTAAGTTATATTTGAAGAAGTTCTAAAAAATAAATTTTAAAAGAAGTCTAAAATAACTTTTCATTTCTGTCCCGAATGGACGGAGAGCCGCGCTTTCCCCTTAAATCCGTTACGTGTCAGAAGACGTATGAGACGAAAGAACAAAACAATAAACTAAAACCAGAAGATGCGTAATAATAAATCATGGAAAGTAGCTGGGTTGTTTCCTGATCAAGAGTTTTTACGTTACCAAGCGTTACTTTTTATTCGAAAGAACTAATTTAACTAGTGTTTCAAAAATTGAATTTAATTGTTTTTTTATAATATATGCTTATAAATAAAATCTAGGGTAATACGGGATTTTGAATAGATATAGAGTCAAAATTTGGGATGCCACGACTAATATGGGGCATCTGGTCATCATGGGTTGGTTAATCACTTAGCTACTCTCGTTAGCTTTCACTTAGCTTTCTGGTTCACTTAGCTTAGTTGGTTAATCACTAAAACTCTTTCTATTTAACCGCTTAGAAACGAAATACTCCATTGTTCGCCAAAAGATTAACACACATATGCACGCACACGCACGCACACACACGCACGTGCACGTACGCACGCACGCACACGCACGCACGCACGAGCCGAGCTGTCTTAAGACTTAATAGTTAATTGGACACGATGTTACATAAAAAGTTCAGTAAGTTATATTAGAAGAAGCTCTAAAAAGTAAATTTTCAAAGAAGTCTAAAATCAATTTTCATTTCTGTCCAGAATGGACAAAGAGCCACGTTTTCCCCTTAAATCCTTGACGTGTCAGAAGACGTACGAGACGAAAGACAAAACAAGAAACTAAAGTCAGAAGATGCATAATAATAAATCATGGAGAGCAGCGGGGTTGCTTCCTGATCAGTAGTTTTTACGTTACCAAGCAAGATTTACTGTTATCTTGCCTTTGTTACCGCTGAAAAGTGCTGACTTTTCACTTCTTTCTGTTAGGAGAAAGTTTTTTATTTTTTGTTTTGTTTTTTTGTTGCAACTGTATCAACATATTGAAAATGTTAATCGATATCTATTGAATAAAATTTTCTTCAGTGTCTTTTACGCGGAAGCTTTTACTTGATTGCGTTATCTTATAAGGAAAAGAGAAACTGCTACTGTAAAAATGTTGCTTACGTTTCGAATCGGATCCAAAGATATTTTTTGCTTAACAAATGCAGACTGATACTGGAAGGTCATTTATCATTATTAAAGTTCTCTATGAAGTCTGCTGAATTTCTAAGTCCTGAGTAGATAAAAATTTCAGAAATAAAATTTTGTATTTAAAAATGCTGTTGCAGAATTAATCTTTAATGAAAGACGAGTTGATTGAAATAATAAAGAAATATCCCTTTTAACTGAATTATTTCCTTTATTCCGAAAACAATTTATTCCTCACTCAATAAAGGATAATTTACTTTAGTATTAAATTATAATAAGAAATATTCCATAAATAATAAGTATTTTAACTGTACATTTAATTTCTTAGCATATTTAGGCTTATTTTATAGAATTTTATTTAATTTCAATATTTAAGAAATTTTTCCAGCCTTTGCAATATATTTATAAGTCAAATGGATGAGTACTTGACAAAATTGTAACCTTTTCCGTGTTAATTAACAGAAAAGAATGGAGTGATGTTGAAAATCCCAATTCGATCCCGATGATGAAATTCCCAAATGCAATTCATATAAAATCCGGAGCTTGGATCCAGAAATTCCAAGGATCTCTAAAAGTACAAGGCATTTATCTTTCGAAACACAACTAGACAGTGAAATTGAAATTTTAGTCGAGGAATTCCCTTTTGTAGCTTTATATATTATGAAACTCGAAATAAGTGAATTTTGTACCAACTTAGATTCAGCAATATATTTCAAAGCAATGATAATGAGTAAGATATAAATTTCCCGAATTTCCCTAACCTCAATGCTGAAAAGAGAATTTAAATTGCCTGTTTACTGTAGAAACAGATAACTTCAGGTCGCCCTCAGAGTTCTGTTCGTTGGAAA
>BGPR01003449.1:30762-47581 GCA_013235015.1 Araneus ventricosus
GAAAACTTACTTGTGTTCAGCGAGAAAATTTAGGTTTTCAGCAGGTTTTCTACGTCTGTCAAAAAGCCAGACTGGCTTAGATAAATAGGACCCGCTTCCTTTCTTCAGCTATACGATAGCCACGTATAAGAGGGCTCATACTTTCATAAAACGGGTAACGTAACCAGGATTAACGTTTCCCAGTCATAGTATTTTTCACCCCATCAATGATAACTGGGGTGATCAATTATGAAGGGGTCAAGACAATCAATTTTTGAGTGACATGGAAGATAAATTCATTCATACATTTTCAAAAACTTTTATTATACGACTTTAGAGTCAATAATGATTATTTTTATTATTAATTCACCGGAAGGGGACCGACCAAATAAGGTTTACTGTTATACAAAACCCTCTCAGCGTAAAGATGAAATACAAAAGAAAAGGAAAAGAAATTAAAACAACAAATTAATAAATACAAAATGTAAACTGAAACAGTCTGCAATGAATGACTTAATTGCTGGTGGAAGCGAGAAAAGTCTTTCTTAATCCATGATTATATCATGCCTTCGTTCATGAAGAATATTCTTAATATTTATGAGTCTTGCCAGGGATCTTTTGTCTTGGACAATATTTTAACACCTCGTCGAAAGGTTTTCAGCACTGGGCTTCTTGAAATGAAAGGGTTTTGTCGCTATATATTTACCCTGACACTAGCACCCGAGAAGTCCATACCCCTTTCTTTCCCTTACCCGCCACATCACCATTGGTCAATTTTCGTTAAACAAGATTGCATAACTTCATCTTTTTTATGACAATCTGAAAAGTATTTGAATACAGGTCGAATTATGTTTTGTTCACTAATATGCAAGGTTCAGATGGTGAAGATCATATTCAGCATTGTTGCACTTGATAGCCTAAAATTCGTAATGAAATATTTCAATTACTTAAAGTATTATTTTAAAGACTACAATACAATAAAATCCGTGCAATTATCGATTTTTAGGCAAAATTATGCATCTTATTATTTTGCACATTTTGTGCAGTTACATTCTTTTATTAATGACTTAAATTTTTTTTAAATCGAGAAGATAGGTTCACAATGATGCTTTATTAACTACAAATGAACACTTTACAATATATGTAGGATGTACTGTAATAATAACTGAATCGTAGAGTAGAGTCTTATCAAGTTTCGAACCTGCTTTACATAGATCTCTAAAATACAGCCTTAAGCATTTTTCGTCATAGAATGTATTACGTATAAAATGCTAAAAAGAAATAAAGAGAAACATGTCTAGGAAAATAGCTCATCTTCTGAAAATTCTTCATTTGTGTTTTATATGTGCGTACCACGGTATGTACTTCTTTATCTTTGGAGAATTTCAGCTGGTAAATAAAGAATTGTATTTACAAATTTCCATCCATATTGCAGCGTTCCTTATCTTGAGATTCCTTTATTAC
The DNA here is from genome assembly GCA_013235015.1 of Araneus ventricosus. Taxonomy (NCBI): domain Eukaryota; kingdom Metazoa; phylum Arthropoda; class Arachnida; order Araneae; family Araneidae; genus Araneus; species Araneus ventricosus. The sequence continues at coordinate 32,206 of BGPR01003449.1, forward strand.
GGAAGAAAAGCGCAAATGTCCTTCATATATCTGTACTGTATATTGTATCATTCAGAAAACAGCCATTGTTTAGAAGTCAAATGGCGTCAATTGATGATAATAAATTATCAATAGAATTAGACTTCGAGTGCGGTGTTATTTTTTGTATATTGTTAAGAAAACAACAGCATAAATTCTTATTCAGTAGAATAGAGTAGAGTGATTTATTTATATGAAGTAAAGTAGCTGTGCACAGTAACAAAATAAATTAATAAAAAGGCACATCAACATAATAAACATTATAAACATGAATAAATAAAATTAAGTGAAAGATCACAATTAACTATTGATGTAATTTTGATCTTCGAATTTAACAGGGAGAAAAAAATTCTAAACGAAATAGAATCCCATTATAGCGGATTGAAAAAAAATAATTTTAGATTAATAAACTTATAATTTCGTTTATGCCCTTTGAAGTATTAGTGGAAGAATTGTAAGAAAATATCTGTTATTTGGGAACTTCTGACTTAAAATAGGATTTCATAATTTTTTTTCATGTTTCAAGTACCCATTGAGATTTGATCTATTTTGTTTCCTTTACTTCAGAATACCTATTAAAATTTTTAAATCGTTTTAAAATATTTTTATTCAAACTGGTCTAAACTTCAAAAATATCCAGACAGTAACAGCAAAATTTGAAAATATAAATGCGAATAAAGTTTTAAGCTAAAGAAAGCTATTATTTGTCCAGTTTTTAGAAGTTTAACTGAAACAAATGCAATTAAATATTCTTTCTTTATACTTAGCGTTTGTATGCTTTTGAGGAAAAGTTTGAAGAAATGCAGGAGTTCAGATTTGAATCATTTATGGAGAGATTTCTGCATCCGTTATTGCAGAAATCTCTCCATATAACCCGTAAGATAAAATTACATCGTTAAATGAATTGCATGTTATGTCTTCAGTAGAAACATGTGTTAGCCACCAAGACAGCCTTAATGAAATCTAACGAAAGAAACGTTCGAATGTCATGAGTGTTATAATTATAAAAAAAAAAACTATAACGTTTTAGAACTACTTATTACGGAAATGTGAGGTGCTTTCGTAAAATCTATGATTCCATGAAATGGAATAGGAAACCCCCCCCCCCCGCAAAAAATTAAACAATGCTCATTTTTTTAAATGAAAAGGACTGCGTTTGTGATTTAAAATCAAATAAGGAGTTGTTCAGAAAAAGAATTTATTTATAGTAAAGAAGCATTTGGATTGCCATGGCTTAATGCAATAAAAATGTTTAAAGTACAATAAAGCTTTAATGACTAACATTAAAGAATTTACTACAATGATTTATAACATATCATACTACTAACTGAACAGAAATAAAAATAAACCATAAAGTAAAACTGAGCAAAAACGTTAAAATACGCAATTAATAAAAAAATTAAATGCTTCATCTTATGCCAAGAAAAAGTATGCACATCTGTTTCATCTCTCTATTTACATCAATAACGTTTTTTATTGTTTTTGCATTCGTAAATTGCTGGAATTTTTACAAGTGATTAATTAACTCTATCGATACGGGAAGATCCGAAAAGTCCCTTCAATCAAAAGACGGCGGCCGTCCGAATATTACTGCGAATTTTCCACCCCCTTTCGTTAAGTTTGATTGATTTCACATTCGCGGCATACGTTTTCTTCCTTAGCATGGCTCCTCCAAATGGGTTAGGGAAAAAGGGGAGAGTCTTAGAATTCGGACAGGGCCGGCTGTCATTGTGGTTTTTGAGGGGGGAAGTGAATTTCCCTTACCTTTGAAAGAGGAACTCGGGTGTTCCCGTATTTTGAGCTGCCTCTATTCTAATGGTCTTACAAATCAGACGGTTAAGCGTGGAAGTTAAAAATAATGTACTTCAGTTGCCTAAGACTAATAGACTTCTCATGGGCGGGTTTGGTCCAGAATTGTGAAGACCACAAACCAGACTTTAACTGTCTACCTAGTTGCATTTTTAAATTATCGTGTTCTCATGAGAGCAGGCAAACATAATTCCAAAAATTGTGTTTTCGGTCTTAGAGAGGTCTAAAATTTGTAGATTCATCAACATTTATACATCGAATTTTTTGAAAATTATAGTGTTCTGTCTTTCTATTATTTCTATACACAAGAAATCAAAAAGGACTTATTAGCATGATAATGTTTATAGGCTTCATACTATCTGTATATTCCGTCATGTGACTTGTATGATGCAAAAGTCGTTCAAAACACTGCAGAGGGTAGACCTTTGGATCGAGAGCTATCAAATTTGACAAATAATTACTTCATTATTTTTCAAAATTTTAATTAGATTTTTATTTAAATATTAATCGAAGTGATGGCATTTCAGAGAATATAATTGCATAGAAAACAGTTTTACATTACATTAAAATGCAACTTATTAGTTCTTCAGTGATACAAAATTTATTTCAGTACAATTTTTTGTCTAATTTTAATAAATTTTTAAAATACGAGTTTTTAAGTATATTTTACATAAATACTTTTCATTGTTTCGGGTATGCATTTAAGCCCACACACGTTGCAGCGATATTAAATTATTTTTTGGTGTATTATTGTTGCTATATAATTCAGAGTAAATTTTTTAAAAAATAATAAAAATAATATAAAGATAAACAAATCAAATTTAAAGCATTATAATGCTACAATGCTTCGGATGAGAGCTACGAATCTTTTTCATTTTTTTCATAAACATTAGGCCATGACGTTTGTTGCATCGTGCGAATAGTGGTCGGTGTACTTTTGCATAAACCACACTTTTGATGGTCCGTTTCCTTGATAAACAGATATCTTGGACATTCTCTTATCTGCCATTTTTGTTCGGAAATGCATTTTATTCTTTCATCTCTCCCCCACTTTGCAGCAAAGGAGGGAAAATCGAAAATATCGCGCAAATTCTTCTCTGAGAATAACCTTTTTTTAAAGAAATAAGTATAAATTTTCTCTCAAAACTGCTTACACATAAAGGGGAGTTAGTTTTTTTATATAAGTGAAATCCATTCTTCAGGTAGAGAATAAAATATTTCATTTTTAAAGCTGGATTTTGAATGTAGTTTGGGGTTTAAAAGAGAGAATAAATCTTTGTGGTTACATTTTTCGATGAGAATTCTTGACACATAGAGCAAACGTTTGCTTCTGGATTGCACTAACCTCATGAAAAAAGAGTTCAGATACACATAAGTCGGGAACTGTTTTGAATACATTTCCATTCTCTAAAGAGGAGGTGGTATTCTAAGTTAAATAAAGAAAAGCTTTGCATCTGTTCAGAAGGAATTTCGTAGGTATTTCCAGTAAGTTCCATCTTCTAGAGACGTTCGCTGTTTTGAATTATTTATAGCATTTTGATGACACTCTTCCAAAATGGCTCATTCTGGAACAATTTTAACTGTATATTTCATTGACGGCATCTTTTAACCGATTTACATTGGATTTGTTGAAAATGAACTATTTTTACATGATTTTATTACACAATTTTCATTAACTTGATTTGTAATCGTTTTTCGCTTACTTCATGATATGCTTAAGCTTAGAAATGTAGTAAACTTGGGCATTCTTGGTAAGAATAGACTATTTTAATATTTTTAGAACTTAATTATCAAATTAGCGTTGAATTTAAATAAATTTTGATTTCATGCGCCTGGTGTCACCTGGTGGTGAATTTGAAAAATATTGATACTATTTATAATATTGGATTATAAATTGAAAACTAAATTCTGCTTTGTCTACTAATGAAAATGTGTTTTTAAAAACTGTTTTTATAAAATTAATTATATTCATAGCGATTTCCTCTGTTTCTTTTTAAATTGACTTATTTCATGTTTGTAAAGATGTAATTTTGTAATAGATTTTTCATTCGCTTTTTAATTTACTAGAGGTCTTAAATTTTGTGCAGGTGTGTGTTCCCAATGAAAAAATATTTTAATATTTATAGAACTTATTTATATCTTAACTAATTTTTTGTAATTAAATTTCTATTACATATGAAGGGCGCCATCTGGTATTGAAAAATTGAAGGCTCCATAATATTTATAATAATATAGAAAATTTAAAATAGAGAATAATTTCTTTTTATCAAAGATATGGATATCAAACTAAAACGTAGAAGTATGAGGCAATGAAAATAATACTAGAAAGAAACTGAGCTACAAATATTATTATAAGAAAGAAAATTCTTAAATAATCATTAAAAATTACAGTATTCTATAAATGTAGCTAAAATTCCAATTTGCTTAGAATATTTCTGTCAGCGTCGGAAGCTTTTACGATGTAGTTTTGGCGTCCAGATTATTGATTAATTAATTATCTTTTATTTTTCAGTATACAAATAAAAACCTGTTTTTTAATTTCCAACTATTTTCAGCTGCAACTGCAAGTGCAACTATTTTGTGTTCATCTTTTACAGCAAAGGGAATATTTGACACATTCGCACACTTTTACCTTGAAAACGATTTTGAAAAATTCCTTAAATTTGGAAAAGAAACTAGAAAAAATTAGAAGAGTTTTGTTAATAGGCATCTCATTAGAAATTAGCCAAATATTCTACAAATTTATCATTGTTTGCTCTGCGATCTCTAAATTGCCTCATGACTGAAACTGTAAATTACATGAACGGATACCAGAGTGATTCATTCGACGAAGTAAAAGGATTTGTCACTGTCAAAATTTCACCTGAAAGATCTTTCACAGCTTTACCAAAATTTAAAACTGAAAACTTTTGCAATTAGCAAGTTTTGAAATATGAAAGTGTTTGCTTGCGTAGTTGCAACAATGAAGATCTTGGAAGCTACCTTGTTAAGGCAAGAGGAAAGTGATTGATTAGTCCCTGTTTGAGAGCATAGGATGGTTTGAGACTTGGTAAGCGCAGTCAGATAAGAGAATTTCTCCACTTTTGACATAGAAATTAAAGATTACAGAAATTACGAAATAACTTTGTTTCTATCTTGTTAAATTTTTAGATCTAAAGATAGCAAAATCTGAAATAAAATTCTACCCAAGTTTCGCACTTATAAATCGAATTATTGGAAAATTCACATCCTCTGTGATGGTGAATAAAGTAAATGATTTATTCTTTCTTCTTAAACTGTGAAAATTTGTTTAGCATTGATCAGCAGCATCTTTTACTCATCCATTTTTAAATTTGATATTTTTATTGCTACTAATAAAGTGGAATTTAACACTCCATTTTGCATTTAGATATCTAGTGTTACAAAATAATGTGATATGTATGCCAAATTCAGAACTTTGGTATGTGGCCTGAACACCAAATTGTAGATCTGTATCGAATATTGGATGGAAAGGGTGCGAAATTTTGTGTCCGTGTGTATGTGAACAAATCAACTTAAACTCGATACAAGTTAGACGAATTAAGTTTGATATATGGTTTTCCAATCATACCTGAAAGTTTGTATCAAAATTTGGACTAGATCTTACAAGAGAAGATTACCTCATTGTATATCCATATGCACCTGATCTTAACAACTCAAAGATACAACAAGCAAGATGAAGGAAATTTGTCATGCAGCATTTAACATTAACATTTTAAATCTGTGTAAAAGGTTGGATTAGATCCATAGAATTACAGAGTGTCGATGAATGTGCCAACGGATGTGAACTTGATAATTAAAAAACACAGCGAGCTAGATGAATTAAATTCGAAATATTATCTTTAAGTTTAATTGTATATTCGTATCAAATTTTTGTTCAAATTCATCAGTTGAACGATGCAAAATATTTTTGACTGCATGTTAAAAGTGCATTTTTATATAGAAGTATACAAGAAATTCGAGTGTAGAACTATCCCAGTATCTTACTGTTAGGTAATGACATTTAATATATGTATAAATAAACGCAAAACGAATAAAAAGTTTATACGCTATAGAAATCCAAATTACTGAATGGGTTTTCTTCAAATTTTTGCTCACATATACTCCAGATCATAAAGAAGGTTTTAATAGAATTTTCGTGTCAATTAATTAAATAACTAATTTTTTATTAATTTTAAACTAAGTTTCCATAAATAGAAAAAAATATCTTTAGTTTTACTTGCACATACTTTAAACCATTTTATTTAACTTATTTTTAATTTTATTGTTTAATTAATTTTATATCATTCTTTAAAAATTATTAATTACTTATGGAGAAAGTTAGTTTTCGGCAGTATTTATAATCGTTTGGTTCAACTGATATTCTTATTTTAAGTAAAAATGTTTCAGACTAAAAAAAGGCATTTGTGCATTCTAATAGTTTATGTAAAAGTATGTTTAACATTAAAATGTTAAATAAGACAGTATTTTTATCCCAAGCAATGTTTCGTATACCATCTAGTCAATAATAATATAAATGTTCCACGATTGATCTAAAATTCACAAATCTTTTTATTGCTTTTAACCTCATCCTCATGTAATGTCGTATCAGTTTTCAAAACTTTGAATTATCATACACTTCGTTTTTCCTGATCCTCACTTTTAAAGACAACACCACTTTTCGCATCTTATCAACTAATTAAACATCCCTTTATTGAATTCTCTGTTGACACCGTTCAATTAACTAGGGCATTATTGTCTCAAATGGAATAGAGTGACAATAGCTTCGGCCAGCTCAACCTTCCAGCTACGATCCAGAAAGCAATCCAGGAGCGAAAGCTACCAGTGCTGAAGCACGGGAAATTGTTTAGCTAATCAACACTGAACCAGTATCATCTCAACACTCTCGGGGTTAGCGGAGCAATCGAATCGTCTAATGAGCCATACGCGCATCGAAAGGTAGAAGTTAGCGATCCTTTAAAGGTTCATTACGAGAGAAGTCGTTCTCCACTAATGATAGTAAGATATTGGCAAATGTTTGATAAGTTTATCGGTGCAGAGGATGTGACGTGTCTATTAATTCGCGAGCTTAGTCACAAGGAGCGAGTTGTATATATTGAATATCTGTGATTTCTTTTCATATTTAATGTATCAGTTTATAATGAGGGAACAACAACATACTTAGTATGCTATTTCCATATATTGTTATAGTTCAGATAGAAGTCACTAAGTCCAAAATTATAGTTTCGAGATGTAGTCAATTAAAATTTAATTGATTTTGAATCGGTATGATAAATAGAGCAAAAAATATTTTGCAGATTTCTAGTACTTACGGATGGTTTGCTGATGTGTAGATAACAGTTTTCTATCTCGAAATAATAAACTGCAAATTCTAATTGACTGTAGAAGTCCGCCAAAAGATTTTGTAGACTTAAGTGACTTCTGCCTAAACGAAGCCGATATCATCATTGTTCTATCGACATGTCTTATTTAAAATTTGTCAAAACTTGATGCAAAACATTTGTATTGGTTAGATACATTTGCTCTCAAATTGTTATATGTGATATGTGATTGAGGTGTGTTATCACAAAAGACCAGAAGTAGCTAGTGGTTCAAGATTTAGTATGTTTCATTGTGTTTGATTTTTAGCATACGACATTATACCAAAAGGTCGCGAAAAAAAAACGTATTACGAAAAACGAACGATATAATACGTTTCATTACTAATTAAAACAATGAAAACTTCATGTGAAACTGCGAAATTCGTTGCCAAATTAACTCATATATATTGCCAAAAGCATAGGAACGAAATGAAATAATTTATTGATTATTTTCAGAGAAAATGGAATCACGGACGTTGAAATTCAGATCACCGCTCATAACTGGAATAATACATAAAATAAAACAGTAAAAATGTATCATTACGCTATGTAAATATTTGATTAAGTAATACTCTACTTGCGAGAGTTGGAAAAAGATAGTTTTCTTGAATTGTTATTGCTAATTAATCCTAAATAATTTATCAACAAATACTAGTAAAATCAAAATTTGCGAACAAAACTGAAAGAAATGTTTTATATTTTTTCTCATATAACTTTAAGTGAGGAAAAAATGTATCTCTAATAGAATGAACCGTGTTTAAAAAAAACGATTAATCGAGTGAATGACAAAGTATGTGAAACAACAACAATACAGCACTATAATTGTGGCACATTCCTTAGCTGTTCCTTTATGTATCAGATGCAGACATGCTTATTCTTTTTAAAAGATGATAGAGACAATGATTGATTAGATAAATGCCCCATTTTTAAGTTACAGTAAGTGTAATTTCGACACATTTCGCAAAGGGAACCTTGTCCATATAACAAAAATGAACATGCCTCGAGAACACCTGTCGAAATTTCCACATCTTTGCAGTAAGAAAATGCTTTATTTTAATGGATTTAATGTGTACTAAGTCCATGCAAGCAGTGAATCTTTCTGAATCTTGTTTTGAATTCTTAATTCTCCGAATACCGAGGCTTAAGTACTTTGAAATGCACCTAATTTGAAGATTGTATGGATTGTAATAGTGGTATGAAATAATATTTTATCACAAAAAGTATAAATATTCATATGAATGTTTTAAATAGCTATAGAAGAAAGAGGATGAAATTATTCCCAGGTCAAAATAAAAGTGGAGTTAAAATGGTAAATCTCAATTCTAGTATAATTCAATACCATTCTGTTCTTAAAACATGAAAACTAAAAAGGAAAGCGAAAGTTATAAATCTGAATTGTAGTATAATTTAATATAGTTCTGTACTAAGCAGGTACAGAACTATATAATCGAGTAGTAAAAAAAGTCCGAATGAGTCAATAAGCATTTTGCCTGAGTCAAAAAGATCAATTAAAAAGTCAAAACAAAACAAAACAAAAAACGAGTAGAAGTTCGAATGAGTCAATAATCATTCTACCTGAGTCTGAAATTTTATGATTCTCCTGAAACCATTTACATTTTGAAGACAAATTTTCATTATTCAGTAGCACGCATCCTTTTCCTCTACTTTTTTTGTTTGCATAAAACGAATACTCACAACTGAAATTATCAATATTTATCTTTTATTTTGAACACAGAACTCAGAGCAATATAATCGATAAAACAATACACAAATATTTGACTTTCATCGAACAAATAACCTTGAATAAATAAGCATATTCGAAAAGGGAAATTTTAGAAAACTTCTGTATTGCCTACTATAAAATTTTATATTTATATAGAAGGTGGCATAAAATAGTGTGAGGTATTCTGGGTCCTGTAGCATTTAATCTATTGTTGTAAGCAACAAATAAAATTCAACATACAAAAACAGGGTAACACGAAATTTATTAAGTTTCCTACATAGGTCACTATGAAATAATTCTTAAAACCGTGCCATAAAATTCTCTTGAATTAATTTGTTTCATATCGCTCCGTGTAGAAAAATAATGAAGATAAAAAGAAAGATTGAGAGATTATTTTCTCATCTTCCATAGATTAATTGACTTTCGATAAAGCTTCCTTTACATGAACGTGCACTTTCCATAAAGTTGACTTGAAGCCTTGTAACTTTTAGTAATTTGTTATTTTAAAACAAATATGCATCATAGATGTATTTCAGGTTAAGCATCTTTAAAAGATAAGATAACCATTATATGTCATACCAATTTGATGCGTTGAGAATTTCAATAGAAAGGGAATTTTTTAAATCTACTGCATTTAACAAGGAACTATTAGCCCAACTGTAATAAGGCTAACCAACACACTAGTGTTCATATTTACTAACGACCTTGCAAAAAATTTATCTAATAAATAATTAAGTAAAATTATCTAAATATACAATAAATTCTGAAAAAAACATTATTATAATTTAGATCTCGCTTTCTCTAATAATGGTAACTAATACAAATCGAAAATTTTAAATCGGAAATAATATTAAATACATCGGACAAAGTTTAACAAGTATTAAAATAGTAAATCTAATTTAAGTTCTAGTACACGAACTAGAATAATATCAACGAACGTAACTAAAAAATGAAACAAAAGAAAAAAAATAGTAATTTCAATCAGTAAAATAAGTGTTCTTACCATTACGAGCACCACTTGCAATATGCGCTTTAGATTCAAAATCTGATGTCACGAGTGTCTCTTTACGGTTATCACGTGTGCATGAAACGACCACATGTTGAGAAAATAAATGCAATGCCTGCTTGTTACTAAATTTTTAGAACTGCTAAAATGGAATAAAAAAATTGCTCTCTGTTATTAGCACTTCGAGAATTATATTTAAAAGAATAAAGTAAGGTGACTGTCCATACACACTAACAAAGATATAAATGCACTTCATCCCGCAAACAGTTTCCGATGGGAAAAAAATTATTTCACATCCGTTCATCACAAATATTGCAACTCAAAAACAGTGATAAATCAGAACATTAACCTTCGAGAAGAAAAGTATCCATATCTTGATTTAATAGTCGACTGGGACTATTCCAGTAAAACATCTGTAAAACTCTCTTTCCTGCCCTAAGATTAGTATGGCAGGGAAACATCTTTACAGCTTCATAACAATGATCTTGTTGTAGTTTGATCACTGACGGGATATATTGTTTCACTATTAAATACGATTGGGACAATATATCAGAGAAAAAGAATTTAGACCATTTCTTAAATCTGATATTAACCCGCTGAGCGCCCAATTATTTTGAACTTTTAGCTATCAGGCTAGAAAACTTAGCTTTTAAAGGAAATGAATCGATCTTTTTCGTATTTAATTTTTTCTTTGAAATCTTAGGAACACTTTATCCATGATTGTTTAAGAAAATACACATATAAATACGAGCTATCTGCTTTTGACGGCACAAACGTCTTTTTCCGTTTTTCATGCTCAGTTGAAAAGCAGATAGCTCGCATTTATATGTATATTTTCTTAAACAACCATGGATAAAGTGTTCCTAAGATTTCAAAGAAAAAAATAAATACAAAAAAGATCGATTCATTTCCTTTAAACGCTACGTTTTCTAGCCTGATAGCTAAAAGTTCGAAATAATTGGGCGCTCAGAGGGTTAATAAGAGCAAAGCAAGAACTATTTTATACTAAGTATGGCACAAATATAGAGTAATTACTATAAAATTAAAAAATTGACCAATTGCAACTTATGTAATGTGCGTGCTCAAGAACATAAGTCCGCCATTTGCAATCTGAGAATGTTTCCAAGTTTCTTCATAGTTTAAAAATCTATGTAAAAGTGGGATTTATTTACCAATAGGGAATGATGTCTAATCGCCGGAACGTATATGTCCATTAGGGCCGAAAGTGTTAAATAGTATAAGTAGTATAAGCGAGCGAATATCATTTTTTGTTTGGGTGGATGATATTTTATTACTTTTTGAGATTTATCCGCCTAATTTAGCTCTTCGATAATAAATGAACATCAGAATGTGACAGATTAAAAAAAATAAAGTCCTAAATTATTATAACCTTTGCTTTAGGAAAATTATTAAAATTAAATGATGGGAATCAGTTTTCCTTGATCCTGAACTAGATACCTATCTCGACTGTTCTAAGTTTATTCATTACGCACCATTCACCACCATCTTACAATGAAGTTTTAGTATTAGCATCATTACATGAAATACTTGATTAAACGAAAGCTAAGGGAGTCCATTAGCAAATACTCGCACAAATTTACCCTTAGAAACATAGAGACTCAAATACCATGAACTGTTCAGCTTGCCTGTTTTAGAAAAGAAAGCCGCTTATTGCCTTATGTGTAGATTTTAATACAGAACGAGCACTTCTTCAAGATTAAAATTTCTAATTCTGTATATATTCCTTTAACAAACAAATGTAAATTAGCTCTAACTTAGAATACTTCAATTACTAAATAGAATTTGTCAATACTTACTAAATAGAATTTGTACAAATTTAGACGTGAAACAAATAAAAAGTGTTATTTTCTTTATGTCAAAGACGGAAATACCCACAATATGAAAAAGAAAAGTTAAATAAATTTCAATTATAGTCATAGATTTAGCCCGTTTTTAATGTATATCCAACCATCCAGAATTACCTTCCGTTGCACAAATGTATAAATGAATGCAATTTAAACACGATCCTTCCAAAAGTTTTCGAACCATTCCAAACTTCGAACGCAAACTGAAAATTAAATTCCTAATCAAACGTTCGGAATCAAACGAGCTCTAATCAGATGAAAGTCTAAAGCAAACTTTCCGAAACACGTAAATCCATTGTAAATTCCTTGAGATGGGAAAATCGTTGTGTTATCCTTGATATTTTTAACATAGTTCAGTCTTTGGGTTGAAATTGCAAATGAGATGTTGTTAATGCATACTTCGAAGTATCAGTTCTGATGATTTAATATAATTTCTTTCATTTAGCTTTGGCAGAATTTTGCTTTCTACTTCTTAATTTATTGTTGCGCAGGATATTGAACGTGTTCCTGAAACCTATAAAAGTTTTAATGGCATCATGCGATTTGATTTAGATGCAAAATACTAATAAAGACAACTGACAATTTATTGCACAAACAACAAAAAAATGAAAAACACAACACACTTATAAGACAGGATAAACTGGTTCGATTTCACTGAACAGGAAAAACAAGCTAAGGAAAACATGGAATTATGAACTAAACTATTTTTCTTTTTCGAATGCAACTATATTGATACTAATTTCTGCTTTTATTGTCATGCATCCTATTATAGTTAAATGTCGTCTGCGTTTATCAGTATTCATACAAATAGCAATCCTACGTAAAGAAGTTATTCAATAGCATTTAAAAAGAGATAAATCATTCAAAAAGTTAAATTTATTACTAGAATTTTTATAACCGAGAAAGACTTCGAATCAGAAAATAAATTATCGTAATTATTTACACAAAATTACAATTAAATTTTCTCTAGTTTAATCCGTATTCGCAAAATTGCAATTAAATATTCTGTGGTGCTATTTGTTGACGAAAATCCAACAAGAATGGTTATAGAAATCCATCCATATTATATAAATGGCTGCCTTCGGCGACCATTTATTCTGCCAATTGTTTTCATAGTATTAATTTAGATAAGTAAGCCAACCTTGAGCAACTAATTTAATTTTTTGGTAAGCTGAAGAATTAATTGCTATAAAAGACAAAGAAATTAATTGGGAAAATACTAAGTAAAATCATTCACTGCACTGGAAATGTATTAATATTTCAACTAAATTTTCATGAAAAAAGAAAGGAAAATACAAAGAATTATTTAGAAAATTCGAAGTAAAACCAATCACTACACAGGGAATGTATTAAAATTTCAGATAAATTTTGACGAAAAAAAGAATGAAAATGACCTGAATGCTTTTATTTAATGAAGTTAAGGATTTAGTCTCTTATATACAAATGTTAGAAAAGTGTTAGATAGAATGGCTCTCTAAAAATATAAGATTTAATGAAGACCCAATAATTATCTCAATTTTAAGTGGAGTTTCATAGAATAATAAGTATATTACAAAAATTGTTTTAGCTTTCTAAAACATTTAATCTAGTTTTAAATTCTTCGGCCAGAATACGAAAATCATCCTGACATGAGCCTTTTATTAAAAAATATTGCTATTTTCGCTTTGAACACTTTTAATTTATTATCAATCATTGTTTTAATTTCTTATGTGTTCGCGAATTTTGTAGGCATGGCAAAATTTTTTTCTACAAAAATGTGGCTGCGATATTTTTCAGTTCATAACTATGTTATAAAGTCCTAATTTAATACATAGTTACAATAATTTCTAAAAATCAATAGATGAACCTACAAAAATCTTATCTTACTAGAAAAATACCCCGTCATCGTATGACGGGTGCAAATTGCCTCTTCATTTGAGAGATTTCCCGTCAAATTTGACGTGTTTAAATAGATATATATGTGAGAAAAATATTTAACATCCATTGGAAACAAATAAGATAAACATATGTTTTATGACAGAAAATATATATTTTTAATTTACATATTTTTTTATTCAAAAAACCTCATGGTCTAAAAAAATCTAGAAAATCTAGTTTAAAAAAAGCACTTCTCTGTTTGTCAAACGTTGCCAAAAAATATTATCAAATTATATCATCACGATTACAATAAATAATGAGATGCATCGTGGCGTCCAAACTATATCACGCGTATGATATGTCACTGATGTAATTTAATACTTTCTATTAAAAAACGGAAATTAATTTGAAATATATGATTAATATAATTTAAAATTTCTCGGGAACTATTGATCATAGCGAGATAAATTTTATATCAATCGATCGCAAATTTTATTTCACTATTTTAGAGCTATTAAATTTGAAATTAGAACGGCAATTGCTTTTTTAAATTCAAAATTACTGAAATTTAGGTTCTCTAACAATGAAATAATGCTGTTTGACGTCTCGCAGTGCTATGGCTTGAGTTTTATTGTTGGTGACGTCAGAGTGTTACCGAGAGGTCTGGGTTATTATATTAGTAATTATGCATCGTTAACACCGCTTATTGAATAATGAATGAAAAAACATTACACGATTTTGAAATATATTAGAAATTCTGCATCTTTTAAATAAAGATGTATGTTGTTGTATAAAGATGAAAGATATTACTGCTTTTGACTTGATCTATTTCAAATAATTATTTGCTCCGACATCATACTGCCATCAAAATTTGAAATTTTCTAAATGCCATTCTCAGTACTATCCACATCAAAGAGAATTCTTTTAAAAGTCAGACAGTCATCATTTGACAGATAATATGCATTTTAAAGCTTCCGACGAGGCTGTCTGAACTTCACAGGCAATTTAATCGTCTGCGTATAATCTTATTGCCAGAAATTCCAGTCGGCAAATCGTTTCGCTTTGAACAACTCGGAATATTTATCCGCGGAAAATTTCTCAGACACACCTGCTTTCGATGTTTCGTGGATGTTTATTTCCACATACTCGCATACAAGAGCTTGTATACTGTCTGCAAAATATTTATATATTCATTGGACGGAGATCTATGGTAGATTATTGACGTTCCAGGAAATTCTGCAGCGATGGTTTATCAGAAATTGTGAACTCTTTCCGTTATACCTGCAAAGTTTTAGAAACATCTACAGAAATTTACTTGACTTTTATCCCAAAGTTATTTATGTTCTTAAAAGAAATTCGCTTGATTTAAGTTATTATTTATTTTTCATTTAACCTTATAAGATTAAGGCTAAAAAATCTCAAATGTTCTCTTAATATGGAAATTTTTTATTATACTTTAAAACTATTGAGTTTGACATGATTTATAAAGCTATACACATCATAATCACTGCTGAAAGGCAAATATATATTTCTATGTGTATTAAAGTAGTACAAAGAGTACCTTGAAATTGAATGAGTAAATATAATGTATTTCTATGCGTGTTAGGGTTGTATAAAGAGTTCCTTGAAACTGAATGAGAGAATACACATTTCCATGCGTGTTAGCGTAGTATAGAGTTCCTTGAAACTGAATAACTAAATATTTCTATGCTAGTCACGG
>BGPR01003449.1:47591-62958 GCA_013235015.1 Araneus ventricosus
AGAGTTCCTTGAAACTGAATAACTAAATATTTCTATGCTAGTCACGGTTGTATAAAGAGTTCCTTGAAAATGAATGAGAGAATACGCATTTCCATGCGTGTTAGGGTTTTATAAAGAGTTCCTTGAAACTGAATGACTAAATAAGTACTTCTGTGCGAGTTAGGGTTGTATAACGATTTCCTTGAAAATGAATGACAAAATACGTATTTCTATGTGCGTTAGTTTTGTATAAAGGAGACATTAAAGTTAAATCTATTTTAAATGTAAAAACATAAATTCTCAACCAATCATCGGATTAGAATCTGTAAATATGTGAATAAAATTATTTTATTGTAAAAACTTCAAAGCAACTGCTCAGAAAATAAATTTAAAAAATCGTGGGAATAAACATAGTTTAAAGTTGAACGTATCAGCTTTATGCTAGGAATTTTTCATATTTTAAAGAATACATTTAAATAAGTGTTTCTTCATCGTGCCAAAATTAAGTTTTATTAATCAATCAAATAAATTCTACATAATATATAAATATTAAGTTTAAAAAATCCTCATTCATTGCAGACAATTCATACCAGTTAAATATTAATTTTAACCTTTAATGACTTTCAAATAATGATATGTAAGCATTTTTTAGAATGCCTCGCACATTTTTGTTAACTTTCTTGCAGTTATTCGCCGCAGGAAGCAATTTTATTAATTTGCTCTTCAGTAACAATACCATCTTTTATGGTAAGGCATCTTGAAAGTCAAAATTCCTTTTTTCCAAAATGTAAGGGAAATTTAATAAAAAAATTAAAATTCTGATTCAAGATAACATATTCTATATGGTTGTTTTATATTAATTTCATTGCAAATAGAAAATATATGCAACTGATCTTTCTCTGCATATTTTTTGAATAAAATAATGGAACAAAACTCAAAACTTGGAAACTGAATTGCATTATTATTTACTTTAATTCTAAATTATATTTAAAAGTCTGAAAATAAGTTTTCAAAACATTACCATCATTAGTTACAATATTTAACGTTACTTATAATTATCAATACTTTATACTAGAAATTATCTCAAACTGCCACTTTATCTTTATTAATATTCTACAAAACCATCTTTTAATGCCTATTAATACTGTTAATCTGCTCATATTACTTATTTTTCATACATTATTTACACGACAAAATTGAAGCTTCATTTTTACAATACCACTTCATTACCATAAAATGTGAATATTTATTCAATGAATTTCTAGTTATTCAACCGTAAAAATGCATTCCATATTCATTATCTCGTTGCCCTCAAAGGTTAATCAACTAATGTCCCTTTATCTTCTTCGGTTTAATATTTATGTAGTATTTATTTTCTCTCATCTGAATATTAACTTAATGTCACATTTTGCCTCCTGCGATTCTGTCATATTATTCGACTCAAAATCTAATCAAAACAAGAGAACGTCTTGTCCCTTTTCTAATTATGCTTCTAAAATGGAAGTCGTCTGCCATTACTAAACGTACAACGGCAGCTGATTTCAATCTTTACCGTTTGTTGTGCGCCATTTTCTTTTCTTCGTTCTTTCAAGTTCTCCTTTTATTCCACGCTTTTGGCGAAAAGCCTTTCGGATTTCTTGTCAAGAGGCCGGCTTCATTTGCATATGGAATTAGATGTTCCAGTTTTGACAGCGTAATTATTTTTGCGGACAAAGCAAGCTGGCGTTCATGAATTGCGTTCTTTTTTACTGTGGATTTTGGCAGCAGTAGAGCTAAAAATGAATTAGGTAGATATGTTGTTAAGGAATAAATAAACCTCTCTGAATTAATTTAGGAAAACCAGCTAAGTGTAAAAAAGGCTACTGGTAGAATTTAGAGGAAAATGAGAAGTATATTTTACCTTAAATTAAAGGTTTTCCTATAGAATATTTCTGAGTGGTTTTAATATCAAAAAATGGCTTTAATGTCTAAAATTTAATTTAAAGGGATGAAGTAATATTTTCATTTTTATATTACAAGTCAATTTCTGGAAAGAATATATTAACATGCTAAATATTTTGTAGCTATTTTATTTCTTTGAAATTATAAATTAGACCAAACTCTATTTATTAACTTATTTCCCCCTTGTTTATTTTATTAATGATCAAGTTAAAATATTAGCAATTTTTGAAGACTAGTGTAAGGCCGATTTAAAATGAAACGAGTAACAATTTTTATACTTAGATGTATGCTTTTTTTCTATGAAACTGAGAGCAATTTAAAAATGACAAGAAGTAAAATTTGATTTAATGAAGTATAATCCGATTTATACTTCTTGATATTTAAAGTAAACTTCTGAAAATAATGCTTTTACATTCTGAATATTTTTAAAATTCTCAGCATTCATATGCGTAGCCTTTTTATTTCTTTGAAATTATAAATAAACAAAACTTATTTTATCAAATTAGATTCCCTTCGTGCTATTTTTTAAAATGTTATTTGGTTCAGAATTGGAAGAAAAATTCTTTCTCTTTACCTTATAAATTTCCGTGAAATTCTTACATCGTAAACTGAAATTGAATTTTAAGTCTCTTTTTCCGTTTCTTAATATTGAAGTAAATATCTGGAAAGAGTGCCTTGACGTTCTGAACATATTTTTAATTATTTGAGTAAATATTTCTTAATTTTTTTTTCACAGAGCGTATGTATAACTTTTTTACTTTCAAATTTAAAAACGCTGTCAAACTTAAGATTTAACTTAACTCTTTTCTTGTTACTTTTTAAAATTTTTGTATAGTTTAATATAAGAAAAGGCTAGGTAGAGTTTTAAGGAAAATGCTAAGAAGAGTGTTTTCCTTGAACTGTGAATTTCTGCTTGTTTGTAACCTTAACTTTCGATGGAATATTTGAAATTTTAGTTAAAAGTAATATAAAAACACTTTGCTTTGCCATATTTCTGAGAAATTCCGATGCAATGTGTTTCAGGAATTTGAATATATATTGAAATATTTAAGTAAAAATTCTTGTATAATTTTTTTCTTTAAAATTGAAAATTACATTTTTTATCTGTTATCTATCATTGTTTCTCAAGATGAAGCTAGTAGTGAAATACAAACTAAGTTCATAAGTTATAATTTGAAGTATTGTCTGGGAGTTTCAGCTTCAATTAAAACAAAAACTTAATTTTTTAAAGGGCGCTTTTACTTCTTTATGATTTGCGTTATATTCTAGCAAGCAGTTTTTAACATATTGAATGTTCCTTGATATATTTGAGTAAATTTATAACTTTTTTTTTACATATTTGAAATGTTTTCCTGTTAATGGTTTGTTTTAAATTTTAGCATTGAGTGAATCTTAAATATATTTAAGTAAATTTGTAACTTTTTTACGTATTTGAAATCTCTGTTTATTATCTCTTGCTGACGTATTACGACGAATTATTATTAAAGATGGTCATGTTAAAACCCTTTCGAAATGTTTGAAACTTTATTGTGGAGAAGGTCTGAAGAATTAACCAATTAGAAGTTATTTCACTTTGCTTACCTTACTGATTCAGAAAGATTTCTTGCAGTTATATAATATCTACCAAAAAGACTTCTTTGTTCATTGCATAGCATTTTATGGCTGTAATAAATGATTTTTTCTTGAGCCGTTTATGATCGTACGCTCAGTAACTTTTTTAGAAGCAACTCTGAATTGATCAGTCCTTTACTATCACATTATAATTAATAATGTTAAGTAATACTTTGAAGACATTAGAAAGATTTTAATTTATAACTATTTCAACAATTATTAACAAGAATAGTCAAGACGGGCATTTTTATATAACGTATATTGCAGGATAAACATAAACAAGACAGGTATTAAAACCCTGAAGGTAAAATAAGGCTCTATAAATTTATAATAATATAATTAATATGTTATAAATAATAATGAGATCTAATTGTCCAAGTTATTAAAGATTATATTAATCTTAATTGATATATTATAACTAATAAGGCTATTAATTCGTGAAAAATATAATAAAAATAATTCAATCAAGTTGTGTTTGATTGTAACTTTTCTTGAATTACTTTGCTTTAAGCTGAATAAAGAGTTCTATAAAAATTACTCCTTCACGGCATTTTGCAATATCGAGAACAAATAGCGCGAAACTGGTTATTGACACAGGATGGATGAGTAATTGACACCACAGATATTGGCAATCCTTCATTCTTAATTAGTTTTCTTATGCAGTATGTAGGCGGTCATCAGGCAGGCTTAGGGTTGGGTTCCATATAAATAAGTACTCGTTAACTTTAACTAATTATTATATTATGCATAATTAATATTACATTTTTAAGAAGTATTATTTACAATTAAAAATATGTACATTGAAGCAGTTCGTCATTAAAAGGCTTTTGGATGGTCCATCGTCGTCTTTAGTTTTTGTCAGAAAAAAACCCAACGTCGTTCATGCGTCTTGTACCGCCTCGTCGTCTACTGCCCTCGGCAGCTTGATGCTCTGACGTCACTGGAGATGGCAGCGCCATCTACAGGTACTCGGCTGGTGGCCCACATGTATAAATGCAAGGACGGCGAAAGGGAAAGATATCCATGCTGACTTTGCAGCGTTGTCAGCCATCTTGTAATGTCCGTACAGAACGCTGCCCCATGCCCCCGTGCCTGATGCCATTACAGCAACCGAACCGGTTGGATAGACATGGGACTGTAATGTCCATGCAACGATATATTTTTACGAAATGGTAGGAGATCTCGAACTTGCAGACCGATAAAAATTACATTTAATCAATGCAACAATAATTATGTGGCCTTTTTTTCAAAGTCATGGCTTGGATGTGAAGTTGACTCGTCTCTGCATCTGTCACACACACTACATACAGAGAGATGTTTGCTATTTAGAGAACGAGTTCCCACCATCTGTAATTATGGTGTGGTCAGCTCTGTTGCCCATATTTTAACTCAATGCCCTTATTTCAGTCTTCATCGTAAAACTTTCTTCCTCACAACTGTTTTAAATCTTAAGGGCTTAGTGGATGAAAACCACCACCCTAAACTTTTTGATTTTCTGAAAACCATTAGTTTTTTTCATAGCATTTGAAATTTTAGCATTTTACATTTGAACAGTTTGTTCTGATTGAAACGTTTTACTTTTTAATACCCGTCATGTAATTAATTCTTTTACTTTTACTCTGTCCAAAATTCTCAACCAGCGAGGATGCGCAAGGGTGTTCGACACTCCATGCCACGTAAAATATGAAAAATACTGACTTCCTTTTAGTTGAAATAAGTCAAATTCATTCTAGCTGCCTTTAAGGTCACATTCAACAGACGGATCGTGTTTCAAGAAAAATTCTTTTTTTTATTATCGGAATTGAGCTCATGGGGTGTCGAACAACCCCTTGCACGCCCTCGTGCAATGTTTCTTTTTTCTTTTGAGTGAAAGTGTCACTGATAGGAAAATAATGCTGTATAGTTATTTAAGTTTTGGTGAGGAAACAAGTGGACTCAAGAACATTCTATACTTCTAAAAGGGAGATTTTTGCAGGTACCAAGAATTAGAAACTAGATAACAGTGCAAGTGAAAATTTCACGAGAGTGATGCAAAAGTTATACAATTCTGGATGTAATGTAAATATAGTGAGCTAGTACATGTCTTATCGCTCTCAAGAAAACGCATTGAAGAAAAAGCTTATAATTATGGGAATTAACCGGAAAAACAGAATTGAATTACACATTAAATTTATTGGATCTAAAGATAAAACACCTCAGAATTCTTTATGCGGATTTCTGAAAAAAAGTTTCCTGTGTACCTAAGAAAATTAGAAGCAGCATTTTGCTACCCACATTGCATAAAGATGATTAAATTGATTATTATTTACTATAAAAATGTTGAACGTGTGCGTAAGAAATATACTTTTCCTGTTTGTTCGGAATGCGCTAAATAATATAATGTATTGTTTACTAAATTTTTCATTTAAAAATTCGTTTCTGTGTAACTAGAATTGTTTGCATGGATAATTTAGAACAGATTTAGCAAAAAAATGTTGCTAGTTTTGCTTAAATAGACAAATAATGAATTGGGGTGCCCCCCCCTTACATGTCTTCGAGTTATTTTTCGTAGCGCACGTCTTCCCGGGTTAAAGATGACTGATTTTGATTTTTCAATTAACTTTGTGTTTGGTGCACCATGTCCTACACTGAAAATTGTGCCAAAAAACCCACCATATTACTACTACTACTCTGCAGTACAAATGGACTTACGCTACGGAAACCAGGGAAAATCCTATTTTTTAAATTAAAAGTTAGGGTGTCTATAACTATCTTGTTTACTTTATTTCTCGTTAAATAAATGTTCCTTTGAAGGTAATGGCATAACTCACGCAACGTATATATATATTTAGAGCTATCTCTAGAGAAAGATATAGAATACAAATATTTGTAGAATACTTATATGTGTATCAACGTTCAGAGGCAGATAAAAAATTATCAGGCTTCTGTTTTTCTGCGCGACAAACATTTGTAATTTACTTTATTGCATTTCGTAGTAAATGAATGTCCCTTTGAGAGTAACAGCATAACTTTCCTAGTATATTTATATATTTATCGCTATTTCTAGAGAAAGATATAGAACTAGAGAAATATAATATAAATATTTGTAGAATACCTATGTTCATATCAACGTTTCGTGTTAGACAAAAAATTTCACACTTCTGTTTTTCTGCACGACAAACATTTATGATTTGTAATATTGCATTTCTAGCTAAATAAATGTTCCTTTGAGAGTAACAGCATAACTCTCGTAATATATGTATATATTTATAGCTTTCTCTGCCAAAGATGTATAAATATCTGTAGAATATCTATGTTTGTGTCAAACTTGAGTGCGATCCAAAAATTATCATGCCTCTATTTTCCTGCAAAATATCACTTCGTAAAGTAAGGGAATCTTAAATAAAAAGAAATATAATTTGTTTAGGAAATATTTTGAAAATATAGAAAAAAGACGAAAAATAATTAATTTTTGTTTTTTATGAAGAAAAACAAGAATCTGGATGAAACAAAATGGAATCTAGTATTCTTTATTTTTCAATTTGTATTTTTGGCTCACTCTTTACTCTGTCTTTCATTTTATTTTATCAGCTTGTGTATTCTTTTGCTCTCAGCATATTTTATATAGAATGTCCCCTATCCGTCGGTCTGTCTATTCGTGTGTATGTGGACATGATAAGCAAGCTAGAATTTATGAATTGTAGTACATGATTTAGAATAGTGTCAAATTTTGGAACCAATCGGTCAACGGCAAGAATTAGTGCTCTAAAGTGCAAATTCGACTCTCTTCACTTTGCAACAAAGTTAAACACCACAAGCTACACATTTTCTCAAATAGTGGAATTAAACTACACACAGCTGCCCTCGTTTTCTTTTCCATGATCATTTGCAAACCACTTCATTTTCCACATTGGCCACGAAAATAACTACGATTGTTTTATGGGGACGTTCCAGCCTGTGACATGCAACTTAACAGAGATGGGATGGACAAAATTATAAGTAAGTGAATCATTTAAACTAAAATTTACAGCCATGTTCATTTATATACAAACACAAATAATTGCGCAACATCAAGCGGATCTTGTACAAACCACTTTCAAATTAGTTCGCACTGGTAACACTTGCGGTTGCGATCTATGAAATTGAATTATAAACCTAAGTAAATTTATGACTATTATATAATATCTCGTGGCACCTCCATGAGGAAGTCGAGACTTCCCAGTGCGCCAAGACGAACAATTTGGGAACCACTATCACAATTCTAAATTACATATTTAACCTATTAACGACAGGCATTGTGTTTTTGCAACATTAGTGAAAGGATATTTTTTCTTTTACTATAAAGTAATTTTTTTAAATTAATTTTTGTATTACATTAGACAAAGCTTCTATGCTTCTAGGAAAAAAAACTGTTTCGCTCTCATTGTAACTTTTTTTTAAATAATAAATTTTTTAAATTGACATTTTCTCCGGACTATTTTTCTTTTAATTTTAAATAGATCTCACAGATGGCAGCTGATATTTGTATTAAATGTAATGTGCCCTTACATAGCAATTGTTTCAAAGATTTTCATGTATCCAAAAAGTAATCGGATTTGCCTGACGTTGCGTTTTCGCAAAATTTTACATCTTCTATAAAGATAAGTATTTTTTCGCCTGTTACTTTTTTAAAATTCGACTCTAATACGTCTAAAAAACAATTTTTGTCCATTTCCTTTTTTAAAAAAGTCATTGCGGTCGTTAATGGGTTAAATCCATACCATCAATAGTGCCTTAATTTAATATTACCCGTTAAATGAGTACTGTTCAAGAGAAAATTTTGCTCTATTTATTCGAATCCATTGAAAGCATCATAACATGAACGATTCATAATATCACTAACTCTTATAAATATACCAGCATTTCTAGTTATATAAATGTGTGTACCAGTATTTCTAGTTATATAAATGTGCCAATATATCTAGTTATATGAATGTATCAGAATATCTAGTTATATAAATGTACCAGCACTTCTGCTTGTAAAATTTACCAGTAAAGCAGAACACAATTAGCATAGAAATCCTGGCTCTCATCATCAACAAATCTCTTCGAATTCATTAAAAGCATCATAACATGAGCAATTCAGTTTGTGAATCAGTCTTAAGAATGCACCAAGTCTTATAAATGTACTAGTAAAGCGGAACACAATTAACAAAGTAATCTCTGACTCTCATCGGTAACGTATTTTTTCCACATTTCAACGTTTTTCTTCTACACTCATCTCTTCAGTTTTATTATCTTAACAGCTTTTTTAACTTTGCTTTTTGAAACAGAATCCCTTTAGTTACTTGGCAAGAAAAAACAAACAGCGGCTAAAATATTTATGAAGCCTTGGCGAGGGTTTAAATTTATAATGTGGATTTCATAATTCCTGGCAAGTCGCTTTTGCTCATGCAAGAAGCGAGTGAGATATCTGAGACTTGATGAAACTTCCGCAGCAGTGTCATTTTTCACACTACCTGTCAGGATTAAAAGATTAAACCAAAAACATTTTTCAGGAACCTTATGCGCAAGTTTAGTTTCAGTAGGAAACATTGTGGC
Source organism: Araneus ventricosus (assembly GCA_013235015.1). Lineage (NCBI taxonomy): Eukaryota > Metazoa > Arthropoda > Arachnida > Araneae > Araneidae > Araneus > Araneus ventricosus. The sequence continues at coordinate 56,682 of BGPR01003449.1, forward strand.
TTAAAATACTTCTTTTTTCATTTCAAATCTCATCGCTTGACGACTGAAATTCTCTACTTTTAAGTACTACCATTATTAATCGTCTTGTGTTACATACAGGATGTCACGAAAAATGTAGAAATAACATGAATAACTATTAAATTAGCAATTCACAACATAAAACGAGGTTTCATAACTTTGTAGAATTTTTTCAGTAATCGGAGCCTTCATGATTGAAATTAATTAATACGCTAATTTTTCATTTCTACACTTAAAAGTTTTACTGTAACAATGTTAATTTTTATTATGCAGGGTGTCTGAGAATTATTGGGCACATTGAAAAAGTTTGCGGAAATGTAAATAGGAACAGTAACGTTGTTCCGATGTTTCGTATTACTAACAAGGCTCCTAAAGTTTTGTTTCATAACATTTCTTTATTCCCAGAATTTGATATGATGAAGCTAAATGTGGTCTGATGTGTATTGTATGAGAAAAATTTAATCAATTCAAAAATTCAATCGTGCCATCCGAACTCCAGAATTTGGTCCCTTGGATTTTTTCACGTGGGATTTTGTGAAAGATTGTATGAAACAGATGCCTTACGATAATATGCAGGAACTGAAGCACTGTGTCACAGCTTCTATTCATTCGATAGCGCCTCAGGTTCTTGCAAACGCATGCTTGAAATCGCGTATCGCTTGGACATACATCTCACATCGATATTTATTAATTTTTGTAGTTCTATAATAAGTAGGCAAATATATTTTGTTTCTGTATATTCTAGTTTTTATGTTATATAATTTTATAATGTGTCTAATAATTCTCGGACACCCTGTATAATGGTCCAACAATCGTCATAACTGCAGTTATTCGGCAACTGACAATCCCCGTTTGACTGCGAAAATCAGTGAAAACTTATTAGGCCTTAATTCGCTAATTTTTCATTTTATTACAATTTTTACCATTAAAATGATACTTTTTATTATATAATGGCCCAGTAATCGTCATAATTGCAGCTATTCGGAAACTGATAATCCTCATTTGACAGTGAACATCAAGAGAACTTACCAGGTGCTATCTGTGTAGGATAATTTGTGAGTGTGTGGATTAATTGCACCATTCAGCTTTGAGAACACACTATTCGTATTGTTTATGTGAAATTATAACAGGAATTCATTATGTCACGCGTTCAAGAGTTGTTTGAATAAAGAATAATACTTACAGCAGGATGGAACACATCCGCATTACTATAGCGAAGGGAGAGCCTATTTTGGCGGAACTCTCGTGAATTGATGGTTAGGTCGAAGAGGTTCGTTCATTTTTGGGAATGCATGAAAGATAATGTTTATAGTCGAAGACCAGCTATAATGAAGGAGTTGACATCAATTGAAATTGAATACGACGGAATGCCAAGTGACATGTTTCACTCCATTTGCAATTCCATCTGTCGCTTTATGAGTAGAGCTTTACATTAACGGATTTCAATTCAAAAATTTACAATAACTGACAAATTTATACATTTGTATAAATTAATTGAAGCTTGAAACTTTAATGTTTGCTAATTATTGTTTATAGAACAATTTTTCACAAATATTTCATACATTTTGTAATTCCGTCGGTCGGGTTTATCAGCACTAACCGTTAATAGTTGGAAATGATCTATTGACTTACAAAGAGTGCATTTGTATGAATTGATAGAAGTCAAGAACTTTTTATGTACGTTTATAATTGTTTATTTAATGGCTCATATTGTATATTTGTGGGACATCCTGTAATTAATTGCAGATATTATCTAAATGCTAAAGCATCATAGTTCTTCATAATATAAAAGGTTCATTACATGCGCACGACTAGTCAGTTCGGGTGGTGCAGTCATATTGGCACAGACCTTATATGCCGAAACACCAGACATAACGCTATGTCGTACCTCCAATATCCATAACTACTAGAGCTATCTCATCGGTTTGCCGAAACTCCAGCAGAGCTAAAGACATGATAAAATCTGAAACTTTCCACACTGATCCGCCTTACTTTGGAAATCCTGTTAACTAAACTAGTTTAATTTTTATTATTCCTACTGTTAGACACTGGAAATAAAATCATTCGCATGTTCTCCATTAAAATCCCTTCAGCCGGAACTAAGAAATAATAAAGTGAAACATTTTTCCTTTGGTTTACTGTGTACTACTGTAAAGCGTATCTCATAAATAAAATTTCAAGCCTGTGGATGAAAAATTAAAAAAGTTATCCTATGTCCGGCATCCGGACAACATCGGATATTTCAACTATATATATATATTCACCATATGAAAAAAAGACGAAAAAACACTCAAATTCCATTGTAAAATGGATTACCAAAGGATAATAAAATATTGCACAAGTATTATAATAGTGATTACCTAAAAGACAAAATTCACCGCCGAACTCCATTTTGCGAAGAAGGAAGATTTTCTGGAGTTGTTTTCGAAAAACCAAATAAATGAAATGATTCCATCTCCGAAACGAAAACTTATTGCTAAGATTATAAACGTCAAGAATCAAATAAAAAAACAGCATGCAGTTTAATCAATTATTTAATTAATAGGAGCAATTCAAAGTTGCTGCCCGGTATACCGGACACCAGGTCCGAAGGGGGTTCTAGTGCTAATATTAGAATGGGTACTAACAGATGTTATAAAAGATGGGAATAGAGGCAAAATATGATAGAATATTTGAATTTTGATCTATAGTAAATATTACAGCACCATATGAAAAGGTGCAAAATAATATGAAAAGATGGTGATAGCTGTTTAATGCTACAGAAAGAGAAGAATGGCAATATATGGTACACATTATATTCTCACTTACGTGATCACCCACCTTTTCTATACTATTTGGAAGTCCATGGCCATTTGTGGTAGAATTGCTGAAAGAAATTGCATTTGCATTGTCGTACTAATAGAAAAGAAACAAGAGATCTAATTTCTTGACTAATAATAATCTTTTTATTTACAAATTTAGATTTTTCACTTGTCAATTTTTATTCGAAAGTTTGTTTAGATTTTATTAAAAAACGAAACATCACATTAGTTCAAAAGATTTTCGCGATGCACACAACATAAAACAGATATTAAGAATTTCACTACACATTTTTACAGAAGTGTTAACAATTTGCTGCAAACTTTAGAATCACACATTTGAGCTCTTAATAATAAAAATATATTTCATCATAGTACGACCCAACTCATTTTGAGTTTTAAAAAATATGAAACACTTTATAATGCATTAACATATATAAAAATAACTATCGTTCGAGGGCAGATGATCTTTTGATTTGTGATCTGCGAGATAAGAAACTGATTCTTAATTCATTTGGTGAAGGTGCAGACATTTCCTGCAAAGTAGTTCATGCCGAAATTCAATGCATTTGCACTTTCATTTTATGATATATTATCTAATTGTTCACCGTCGTAATGTGAATTCATACCTCTACGTTCGATTTCCACTCATATGGCAAACAGTCGTCCTGAATTTATTCTACAAAAATAACAGGCAGTTTGCAGAATTCGTCAAGGTTCCCTTCATCATCTTAATGTAATTTTCAAAGATGAGTCGAGACATCATACTGCTGTAGTTTTACTTCATCAACAAGATAGACATCTCTCTTCCATCAGCCTGTACGCCTGCGAAGACGAGAACCGAATGAAAAATCATCGGAACCCGAAACCCCCAGACGCACGACCACTTAGATCTGTGTCGAAAGACCAATATGCACTACACAAAGAAAACTCTCCCAGTCAGGGGACGCGCTGACCAGATCACACCCAAAAGCTTCCGCCGTTAAAATGGCGAGTATATAGTTTGGTGCAAAAAAGTGATTAACAATTTAATAAACAACGAAACATTGAAACAAATTACATAAAAAGTTAAAGCGATTAATAATTAAATTAATTACTACAAAAAGAAAAATGATTAATTGAGATATTTAAAAAAAACTGTAAAAAATCCGTTGAGAAGTTAAAAGTTGCCACAAGACAATAAAGAAACTTTGATGGTGAAAATATAAATTAATAAAGAGTACTAGCAAAGCCGAAAATGATGTAATTGCAATTTTGCAATCTAACAACTATATAAGCAGATATTAAAGAAAATGAAATTCGCCAAAGTAAGGAAGAATAGATGCATGTTAAGAAGATAAATAAGAGGTAAAGCTGAGAGTATTAGTGAACGAATCTTATGAAGGAATACTTTCATGGATGTATGTATCTACAGTTACTGAAATCGACGGCAAAAAAGTATACAGCTTTCTCTAGAACACAGCTAATCACATTTTTTATTTCTTTCCCGTTCTGAGAATTTCACTTCTTCAAAACTAAGTTATTAATTAAGAGGAAATTCGACAAGCTTTCAGCCTTAAACGTGGAACTAAACAGATTCCTTCGTCGTGCAATTAATCGATCCATTTCGAACTCAATTCGACCCAAATTAACTACTGAAAGTCTAATTTAGTATGAAATAGAATTTTCCATTTAAGACCAAATTAAGAACCCAATATCTGAATTGAAACCACAATATAAGGACGTTAAGTTACAGTTTCGAAAGCAATCGACAATTCATAACTCTCATTTACCTATTAAAAGGACGTTAGTTTAATTAGTTGATAAATAATTTATATCCGTCTGAACGTTAACTTTCTGAAAATTGCTTTCAAAGCTTAGTGGTATAATTTCTTTTTATAAGCAGTAACACACCGAAATTACAAATTTATGATTTAAAATTTCAGTACTTTCGTGGCAACGCGCAATTTAGCAAATGAATCTTCATCGCTGTTAAGAGCGAGTCTCGTCTGGAATTTCATAACTCAGGAAAATTTAATGATTGCGAATAATTTCGGCAAATATCTTTGAAGCAGATTTATTGATGAGAGAGGAAAGTTAGTTTCTATAAATTAATTTGCCGTCGTAATGCTGTGGTTGTGTAATTAACTGATGGATAAATTTCAGTTAAATATTGGTATTCGAAAAGGATTTTCCTAAATTTGCCAACAGAAATATTTTAGTATAAGCTGAAGCCATTGAACTACCTGTTTTAGTTAAGAACTAGGAATAGAACATTCCACAAATGAAGTTTTGCTACCTTCTTATTTATTAGATTATTTTCATATTTTGTATGAAATTCTACATATGATTAACATTCGATTTCCATAGATTTCAAACTGTTCGATTGCGAACAAATGCGAAAGAGTTTTCATTTGTCGAACACTTGAATTTCAGATCAATGCAAACAACTGAGAACAAATGCGAAAGAGTTTTCATTTGTAGAGCACTTGAATTTCAGATCAATGCAATCACTTAAATGAGGATGCGTCAATTCAAAGTAATTCTAAATCTTATTGAGTTTGGAAATATTTTTTGTTTCCGTTCCAGCAAATGCTAGTATATATTTTAATATCAAAAAGCGTAGTTACGGGAGCTGTAGATGACTTATACAAGATGATTCAAAAGCTCTTGGATAAGGTAAGAGGGTAGATAAGGCATACAGAAACAAGTCATTTTTACAATATAACAGGGGTCGGCATACAGAACAGGAGGGTAGATAATGCATACAGAAACAAGTCATTTTTACAATATAACAGGGGTCGCAATCGCAAAAGGCGATCGGTACAGAGCCAATTCCAGCAATTTAAGTAAAAGAAAATGATACAAGGAATAAAAATACAAAACAAGTTTAATGGAATACAAAATCAAAATAGCAGAGTAACACCGTGGCACGAATAAGAGCATTACAAGATTTGCGCAGCATGGCAGGTAAGAGGTAGTACCAACAATAATTCTTTCAAAGTAACCCTCTGAGGTTAAGCCTCTGACTGCTGAATTTTTTAAATTACTATTTAGATGCAACGTTTGAAAAAATTTTAAAATACCGTTGAACCAAGCCAGTTGTTATTTACATGCAAGGGTTTGTTAGTATAATAGGATTCAGCGTATTAAAAGTGTTACGTAGCCCCATTAGCTTGCGAAAATTGCAGGATAAAGCAGAAAACGGACTTACTACCAACCCGCGAAAATCGCCTGATAAGGTGTCAGAGGGTTAAAGTAATATTCAAAGGACTTGTCGTTTGAAGCGATACAAGCTTCACACGTTATTATTCTTACAACTGTACTCTTGTGCTATTGTATAGTTATATTCCATTAAATCGTTTTTATACACTTTATCTGGTGTATCATTTTCTTTTTCTCATTCACTGGCAAAAACCTCTGTAGAGGTTGCTTTTTGCGCTTGCGCCCCTCTTGTTCTGTTGTGAAAATGACCGGTTTCT
>BGPR01003449.1:62968-90389 GCA_013235015.1 Araneus ventricosus
AGTAACGATAATTTTTGCCACTGGAAAAAATCTCGTTGTCTATTACATTTTCTTTATAACAGAGATATTTTTCTCTTTTTATTGCATATTCGCAAGAATAATATTATAAATTAACATCTCTCTCATGGCTTTTTTTGTTTGAAGATTTCCTTTACCTATAACAAGGATTTTTCTCTAGATAACTCTATGAAGCAGATATATTCGGGAAATGTTTTCGCTCGAAAAGGCTAGACACGATTCAAAAATCTGGATGCTAGAAAGAAAATGAAGGATTTGTCAATGGAAAATAAAGAATTATTTTTAAATAATAAAGAATTGTTAAATAATTAGATTTATTAATTTATTTATTCGACTATAAACACAGAATTCTGGCTTTTAGGTTTGCCGTAGAGTACTATGATTGCTTGATGGGATATCAAGCAATCATAGTACTCTACGGCATTAGGGAACTCATCAGAATTAATTAAATCTGTGGGAATTATGGCGTAATGGTTTAAATGGAAGCTCATCACTGTCGGAAACCATAATTTCCCGAATGGAAATCAATTTTCTCTATTAAGTACATGGAAACTAATTTCTAGATCACAAAACATAAATTTAACTATGATAAATTTTGTTCCTTGATGATATGTATATGGAATGATTTAGAATTTTTAAACATCTTTAAAATAAATTTTTTTAACGCCACTTCATTTTTAATTTTAAACGAACTACTTCTACTTCAGTCTTAGAGAAACGCATTTCTGCTTTAACTGACAGAGACAAGAGATCTTCGGGGACTCCCCGTTTAGCATCAGTATTTAAAGGCAAGGCTGCTTCTATCTCTCTCTTTTTACGATGTAATTCTTTCCTAATAAGACGCGCCGCTTTGCGCGTAAGAGTTTCATTATCTGCAATATCTGCGCCATCATCATTTTAATTAAGAATGTTTAAATTCTAATAAACTGGTTTTTGTATTAGCAACGATTGCATCTTCATTTAAAGATGCTCTACACTTCATCTCACGGACTATCGTTATATATATATATATATATATATATATATAGAGAGAGAGAGAGAGAGAGAGAGAGAAGAAAACTTTTAACCATAAAATAAGAAAAGGCATGGCGATAACAATAAAATAAACAAAAAAGGAAATAGAAATACTAACACAATTATTACGCTTAGCAGAAAGGTAGTGGAGTGTAGAAATAAAGTAAATCGGTATTTAAATATTTAAAATTTGATTTAAAAAATTAAGTAAATCTGGATTTAAAAGGCTAAAATTGAATAAAAATCGTGAAAGCGATTAACGTACAAAATTGTTTCATCTGTGGTAATCATTTTTATATTGTTCTTTCCATACCAAATATCTTTTCAGTCAGTTTTGATTTATTTGGAGATCACGCTGAATCCATCAAATGACGATCTGACATTTGATGGAACCACGGTGACCTCGTAGTCAAATCTGAATTTCCATTCCGTCCAACACACGTCTTGTACACCGGGATTAGTCTGTCTCGCATCCTCATTCTTATATGATCCTAGCCGCCTTCGGCGACCAGCTTGTTCGCCGGGAATATAATTTCAATGGAATCTCATGATATTCATGGTTCCTTTAATAATTGTAAATTTCAAATTGTGACAGACATTTAATCCATGTTCCTTCAGTAGCTTTGCACCTGTTCTGTTCGTTGTCTGCATGAACGTCCCTAATAGAGTCAACTGACTGGCTGTGTCATGCAACATCAAATTGTCGGCATCAACTTCACTCTGATTCCTCTTGCAAAAATATTCATTTGATTTTAACTTTAAAACGGCGCGGAACATTTTACTTCCAGAAATTTGCTAACTGAATGAAAATATGCTGATCACATTAAGACCTTAACTTAACCTTAACCTTGGCTTTCAACAATGATAGAGAAAGACGCAAATAAATGTTTGTTTAAAGAATGAAAACGGTTTGAATTGCTTTGAAACAATTAAAAGTATTGTTGTAAATTATTCCTAAAAATCTTTATAAAAAATTATTAAAATTCGAGAAAATATTGTACGGAAATTTTAATTGATATCATTGGAAAGGTAATTTTTTGCACTTTCAGATGGCATAAAAATGATATTTGTGCTGTAATAATTTCGGAAGTTATTAAGGATAAACACCAAAATTTCTCTTAATTTTTAATTAATTAAAATTTCAAAAAAGGGCTCTGAGATGCACATTCCCACCCTCCAAAGTATGTTTGTGCCAAATTTCGTAGCTCTATGTCCAGTGGTCTGCCGTGTAGAGCCCCAACACAGAAACACACACATTCTCCTTTATTATTAATAGAGATGGAAGTTTCGAGAGAGGGCACCGGTTAAGGCCCCACTCTCCAAACTTCCATATGATATCAAAGTGCGGAGGTGCTTCATCCCCTGACTCTAAAATAAAAAAGACGAGGTACATTTTAACAGTCCATATCGTCCCTGTTACATCAAACTTTTGCCTGACAAATTTGCAAAAATATTTTGTTGTTCTAAAACACTTGCATAGGTTAGCTACATCTGCTCTCAAATTGTTGTATGTCATATGCTCTTGTTGCATGTTATCACAGGAGGCCGTTATAGGTAGTGGCTCCAGCTGTTACATCGAAATATCGTCGCTTAGCAAACAACACCGCCTATCTCAATTTTTTGAAATTTCAAAGAGGAAGATTCAAATGAATAACGAATTCAACCAATAACGGATATTTCTGAATTTTTTTGAGATTTACTATGAACATGAGACCACATGTTCCAACCAGACGTGAAAAAAATTAGAAATATCCGTTAATGGTTGAATTCGTTATTCATTTGAATCTTCCTCTTTGAAATTTCAAAAAATCGAGATAGGTGGTGTTGTTTGCTAAGCGAAGATATCGTATTTTTGCTGTTTGTGGTTCCTGACAAATAACAACAGTTTGATATTAAGCCACGACGATATGCAGGTTGAAAACGAAAACTTACTGAAATTAAATTAAGAATGCGAAGATTTCGAAGTTTAATGACATCTGGCTTTCCAGTTTTTGAATAATCATTGAAATATTTTTAAAACACTTGTTTTGTTAAATAACGGCATGCAGAATAAGTGAAATCCAATTAAAATTTAAATGGAAGCTGTGTTTATTCCTAAAACAAAAATTACGACGAAATCGCTGCTTTAGCAGACAGAAATCGCAATTCGTAGAAAAGCATCGATTTATCTCGTAAATTCAAAGAAGTCGGTGACATTTAACCATCTCTGAATGCCAGGTAAAGGCATTTATTTTTTCAATCTCTTCAGAACAAGTGTCATCAGTTTTTGCAGCTTGAGCAGCAGAAGTAATTGCTTATGAATATTTCATACGCAATAATAGGATTGAGAACACTTCTCCAAAAGCATTCCAAGCTGTTTTGAGATTTTTACATTCGTGTGATCATAAATAATTCATCGGATCCGCTAGATCCTAAGAGTTTCAGTTTTTGTGAAGAAGAAAATGCTGAAGAATATATTTGAGAAAATATATGGACTGTGTATAGGAAAAATTGTGGATTTGATTTTTAAACACAATGGAATCGCGAGGCAGCCATTATTAGTTTTTTACATGGAATTTGCTTTATATATTGATAAAAAGTTTGAAACCAAGATTCAAAATTAAAATTCTTTAACTGATACATGAAAAACGTCGTACAGTTTATATAGTAATCTATACTTATAAAAGGCAATGTTTATGTGCGTGTCTGCGATGTCCAGACGAATCTATTTCGCTTACAGCCATGAAATTTGGCACACAGGTAGTCTTAATGGTGATTAAATGCACCTCGAAGCCGGAATTTTAAAATTTATTCTAGAATTTTTTTATTTAATATTTTGTGTTGTTTTGGGTGATTTTTCGCACTCTTTTCTCAATAGCATGACTACGAATAATTGTACGAAAAAAAGCAGTTACACCATCGGAAAGAACAAACCATTTCCGTTCTAATGAAGTTTGTTTCGTACGTCTAATGTAATTTACTGAAGTTTGAGAAACTTTTGAAAAATAGTCACTTTTATAGTAATTTTTAATCAAGATTTTTTAAAATTACCGCATCTGACGTTCTAACATCTCTATAATTTTCATTTTTTTCAGCTTATAACTGGAACTTCTATCGGATGTAAAACAAAAACGGTTAAAATAACTCTTTTCTTTTTTTAATTAATTTTTCCCTGATCAGTTCAAACAGTTTTTTTTCTAGCGAGATTTAACAGCGAGAGTTTCTCCGGACGAGTGACATTCCTCATATATGCTTCCGTCATATGCTTTTATTCCCAACATGCATTTCTACAATTCGATGCGTATCTTTAGTTTTGATTTTATTTTCATAACTTTTTCGTGTCATTGTGGGCATTCTGTCGTCCCATTTTGTTGAAACCCTGCTTCCACTTGCAACGCCGTGCGCGTACTGCTAGTACGTTATAAAGCCTCTAAAACTTGCTTGATTTTCGAATAAGAAATTTTCAATAAATTATTCAGAAAATGATATTAGGGATGAGGGAGAAATTAGATTGATCTAATATAATCAAGAAATGATCATATTAATAGCCATAAACGAAGAATGCTAGGGTTTGAGACATAGGCAGCACAAGATGTTGCACAGAATCATGCAATATAGTTCGAAATTTTACAATATTACACAGTATTGCATAATATCATACTATATTTTAATACCGTATACAAACAAAAAACGTAAAATATTATACAATGTCTTTGTGGTGCGGGGAGTTATGATGATAAATAAAGCAAAAGTTGTTTTTTTTTCATGAGAAATAAAATAATTTTGAAAATAATGAAGTTCCAAACGGAACTTCATTGACTTCACGACGGATATTTGCAGTTGTGGGCAACAGGTTTGCAATAAAAACTGGCAAGGATGAATTTTTTAGAAGAAAGTAATCGGGTGATGTTTATCTCATGCTTAAACTATTTTAACGCGTAGAATAATGAAAAATACTGTCACGCTTTTGTCTTAATCAGCAATCACCTAAGAAATTTTCTACTCTTAGGTGTATTGTTTATCTTAAACTGCGAAAAAAATGCAACGAATTTTAAATAACTTTTTTCATTTAAAATTTTTAATTTATATACATTGCTAGCAACTAATTAGTAACGATTAACATTCCAAATGCAAAAGTAAATCATCAGAGATAGTAACTTCAGCAATAAATAATTTTGCCCAATTCCGGCATCACAAATTCATCTCAATTTCTAGTCTCCGAAACAGTATCTCTTAACTCAGCTATCTTCGCACATTTCAGCTACAGAGATAAATTAGTAAGGAGAAGCGCATTAGCAGAAAATGTCACATTTTCTACTAGAATTCTACTAGAACTACTTAACGAACGGTGAAACACTAATTGTTGTCCTGGACAGAATTCCTATCTTTTGTGAAGCTAAGTGCAGTTGCTTTTGTAGAATTCATGGTGATTTTGCAGACTAGAATGTCATTACTTTAGGTAGTCATAAATCGTTCCTGTCTTGTATATAGGAAGATATGGTAGACATTAAATTTTGGCTATTACAGAGAACTTTACAGGATTATATCTAAAGTTTAAATACACATGTTTCACAGTTTGTGCATTTATACCACTACGTTTTAAAAGTACCTGAACTTTATAAATATTTTCGAAATGTTAATGAATTATGTCATTTCCCGCAAAGTAATCGAAGAATATCATATGACCGATTAGTCGGAACATGTTTCATCCAGCTCAAATACGTACAGCGCATGCGCTTAGCACTTGATTAGAGGCATTCAAAACTTCCCGTTGCATTGAAGGCCAAGTCGTGGCACTCCATCAAGATAAAGTACCGGTCCACAGTACTTCTTCTGTAGTCAAATTACTTGTGAAAACATCACATTCCGGTACTTCCACAACCAGCTTATTTACCTGATCTCTCTCCTTCGTTCGGATAAAGAATTTGTTTAAAGCAGGGTTTACATGAGGACAGTATTGTCACGACAATAAGTTCACACATGCGCCGAAAGGGGAAGAAAGTGGATAGCGGCATGTAATTGTCCTGTCGGCACATGTATTTGCCATTGTCCGCTCCTTCTGCGCTTGCCTGATCTGTTCTCCGCGCATGCGTGGACTTATTGTAGAAGCAATACTGGCCTCGTATAAACCTGCTTAATGGACAACGATTCTCAAGTTCTGAAGAAGAACAGAGACAAAGGTTCTGGAATAGGTTTGATAAGGATGCTTGTAATTTGCATTTACATCTTTAGATGAATAATAACAAAAATGCATAGTTGAGGAGTTACTTCGAAGAAATATTAAATTAATAGGTTCTATTTGTTCTCATTCTTCCGTAATAAAACAAGTTCTAGAACTTTATGAACGGAGTAATATATGCAACTTACGTAGAACAAACAGTTAGAATAGGAGATTAAAGTCTTTCATTCTGTACATACGAATTTATTTGAAATACTTACAAAGAAAATCCTTAGTAAAACGACAAAATCCTTAATCTGTCAACAAAACTTTTAGTTCCAGTCGAAGTAACTTTTCATGAAGAAAAATATATAGTTATTTCCGGTAATTCTATCCTCCCAAAGTATTCAAAGTATTCTTGCAATTTCCTGCATGAATTTTATTAGAATACTTAGTTTTTCTTACTAAGAAGTAATTTTGTAAGGCTATTAAGATACAAATTGATCAAAAGTTGAGCTATTAAGATATCGAACTATTTCAAGGTAAATTATGCCATTCCAGAATCAAGCAACAATTATTTCGCGTAAAAACGTAGAAATGTACCATTTTAATAAAAAAGAACTCTCTTCTTGACGTCGATAAAAACTCTGGAACGTCATAAAAAAGAAATATTTGAGTAACGAAATTCTTTTTCCAGAACTAACGAAGCAGGAAGAAAAATAAGAAGACCAAAGTTTTTCCAGAAATTCCTTTAAGTTGTGGAAAATAAAGTTCTACAAAGTTAATAGAACATGTGTCATTCTTATATTTACTTTTAAGAGAAGGATCCTTTTTTTTAAAGCTGTGTGATCAAAACTTTTCTTTTGTGAAAATATTATTGATATTTTCTGTAACTAAATATATATTTACAGTGTGAGCATATGGTGCATTATACACAGAGATTTTATTACTTTTTCTTTTAAACTTTTTGCAGTTCAAGCTTGTAAAGCGAATACGTTTTATTCGTGTTTCAATAGGAAATTTGTTCATAAAACTTAGATTACGTTACGGTGCAATGATAAAGAAGTTAAGTCATAATTTTTTTCTGAAAGCTCTCAACGCGTAAGTGAATAAAATGTCACAATTACGTAACAGTGCTGACGTCATCTAAGATGAAAAGTGCAAACTTAGCATCGTGAAATGTGAAAGTTAAATTTGTCCCTTCTATATTAGTGTTTCCCGTATATAATTCCCGTCTGTATTAGTGTTTCCCGTATATAATTCCCGTTTATATTAGTGTTTCCCGTATTTAATTCCCGCCTATATTAGTGTTTCCCGTATATAATTCCCGTCTATATTAGTGTTGGTTTTGCTGTTCATCCGATCAGCAACCAGTTCATCTGACTCCGACCCAGATTTCTCTCTTTTCTCCTTTACCAAGACCTCAGACTTACGGACTAAAACCCTCAAAAGGGTCAATACCTAGGACCCTAATGAGTCCTCCTACATGTATATAGATGCAGCGAACTTTCGGGACCTGTCTTAAAATCGTTTTTGCTTCTCAAGCCTTTCTTTTCATATGTAAACCCACATTTTTCATCGTTTTTATAATTTTCACATGTTTTTCTTCGATGTTAAAACACTGTATGTAACCTTTTTTTCTGTTCAATAAAGTTTCTACGTACACTCATCCAAACTGCAAACCGGAGATTTTTATCTCTAGAGTCAGGAGTGAATCGTAGTGTAAAGTAATATGTAGAGAAGTACGTACTACAATTATTCATTCCTGTGTGACCAAGAACGAAAAATCATACAAATTTGAATTCACCCCTTCCGTTTTAGGTTTGAGCTATTCATGCACACGAGGTGTCATTTTCTACAAAATTGGCGATCCTGAAGAACTTTCTTGTTGACTTTTCCCCCCATATCTTACATGTTTCTAGACCACTTTCATAAGCGTAGCTACATCCACTCGCAATTTAAATGGCTGCATACATTATTAGCTTTTAGCAGGTATATTATTTTGACGAATTTTATTATATTTTATTGATTAAATGCCACACCAGTCACTCTTTTCATTTAAAGGGGGTTTTTTTGTTAAAAGAACAAATGCTGCTCGAACTATTATCATTATTGTCAAAATAAATTTTTAAACGTCAAATACATCAGCGCAAATACATACAGTCTTGAATATTTCAGATAGCAATCCTTTTCACATATGAATCGAAATCCTTTAGGTAATGAACTCAGAGAGTTACTTAAAATAACCTGAGAATTTATCGGCAAACAGTTTTATCAAAAGATTTATGGGTAGGAAGACGATTTTAGACAAGAAGATTATCGAAGAAGATTTAAAGATATATAGATTTTATAGGTCTTTTAATAAAATTACTAAGAAAAGTTTTGAGATATTGAATATTTCGTTCGATTTCCATTGCTTTTTATTTAAGATTTTGCTTTAAGAATCTAATTTCAATGTTTAAACAAAATAAGTATAGCAAACCATTCAGTTTTAATCGAATTTTTTATAGTGATGGTCCCTACTGTTACTTTGCACACAGGCTAATCGAACATTTATTTTCAAATAACTACTTAGCTCACAAAAATTAGGAGATATTTCAAAAGGAAATTAATGCGATAAAAAAAAGAAACATCTGATATTTTTTTATTAAACAAGAATATATAACAGAAGGCATACCATTGGTCGCCTGGCATGCTGTTGAACTGGATGGATTCGATTTCTTATGTGCAATCTCTTATGTGATTCTCAAAGTGCGTATCCATCGTTTAGTGGCAGCAAGAAACTGTCTCCGAATCTCTGTTGCATTGCTGTCCCTGTTTCTTCTTGACAGGAAGGCTAAGTAGAGGTCATCTCTTGCTGTTGTGGAAGTCTCCTTCGTACAGTCCCAGTCTCTTGAAAGCAATTCTATTGTCTACTAATCATGCTTTGTATGTTCTAAATATTGTTGCCAATCTCTTTAGTGTTTGACCAGCTGCAAGTCGTCCTATGGCTTCCCAGGCTTCGCATTTTGATAAATCTTGTTGCATTGGTTTTAAAAGTGTCGGGGGAAATCTCCATTGGGGCATAGCGACGGGGGTGCAAGTGGGTATAGATGCCCCGGGCGCTTGTTTCAAGAGGCGCCATGGAGTCAAAAACTACTATTTGTATGCCGCTTTTAAGGTAAAATATGATAAGGAGGCGTAAAAATACCTCTGCCATACCTCTGGCTCCATTTACGATTGTTAAGAGAATGTTGACGACTGGGATTTAAAAAAATCATTATTTTCCGGGCGCCAGTTACTTCCGCTGGGCCATTGGCCATGGTGACAAAACGTAATGCGTTTATGTCACTTTTTGAAGTCGGTGAAGGGGCGAAAAAAATACCATGTCCCTGGCGCCGATTAGACAATCTAAGTCAATGATAATGGCGGGGAGGGGCGAAAAAATCATATTATGACACGGGCGCCACCTACCCTCGCTACGCCACTGGAAATTTCAGAATGTGAAAAAATCAGCTTCTTTTTTATCGCTTCCAGTGGTGTAGTCGTAAAATAGGCAGTGCCGGAATGCTCTAACCTTAGTGACAAAAATCGCGCTGTTTTAACCCTTCTTTGCATGATGGTGGAAATTTCCATCATAACACTAAATGCCCAAAAATTATATAAAAGAACAAGTTCACTTTAAGTTGATCGTGTCTGGATACCTTTTTAATGTCCATTGCATAAAAAAAAACATAGCTGTCAAAAATAAGCAAATGCCACTATCAATAAAACGAGCTTGAAGTTGTCATTCCGCTGTTTGTTGTAGTTGCAATAAACGTATGATTTCGTTTTTAATTTTGTTTTATTATATTTGAGTTTCTATTGCTAAAAAAGTGATGTGGATGAAAGGTTTGTAACATGTGTTTCTGTTATTTTTAGAGCAATTTCTGAAAAAGTTTCCGTTTAATCTAACTTTGCATGATGATGGAAATTTCCATCATATTGTTTTTTGCTAAATTTATACTATAAATATATACTAAGATTTTTTTAACCATTTTTCCTTTAATTTTGAACATGAATTATATCACCTTGATTTATTTCACCAATAAAGAAAAAATCATGCAAAGAAGGGTTAAGGACGTTTGCACAATTTCTTCTAATTTATTTTTGGTAAAAAAAACAGTGTCGGAACGGCGTTCTGGTATGTTCCAGCTCCACTACACCCCTGATCGTTTCATATTTACTTCAGATATTTCCTAATTTTTGCAAGCTGTAGCTTCAGCAGTTAGCGGCAGAGTGGCCTTTTGGAAGTCTCGGAATCGGCAGTTCAGGATGGTGACCACCAAAGATTTACAGACATGTAAAGCGGGACATTCACCGCTGTACCACTCCACGATTTTTGGAACACGGGAAGAGAAAACCTTTCGTCCATCTAAGAAACAGATGAAAATTCGCGCATTTAGATAGCGCTGTTGGAATTCGGACGAATTTGATATCCATTGGAATGGAAGGCCATCAAAAGTGAACTTTGATTTTTCGAGGCGGCGATAAATCACCCGTGTGTGCGTGGAGAGCGTTTGGGAGGGGGAAAGTGCGTGGGAGTCAGTCTGGGACTTTGTATCTCCTCAAACAACGGTTCTCCAAACAAACTTTGGAGCCTCCGTGAATGACCTGCCTAATCTATCGACTTGAATGGGTGAGGAAATATACCGCTCTTTGGGCCTAATAGAATAGCCTTGATTTCTCGTGAATGCCCAACTTAAGACTAGTGAACTTTCTGAAATTGGTGTGGTTTAAGCTGGCCATTCACTTGAACTATAGACATGCCATTTGTCCTAAGCCCGGTTTTTTTCCACCCATTTTCATCGAAAAATACAGGCACGTCATTCACTTTTATTTAAAAGGACGCTAAGGTGGGGGGACGATCTTCTTTCCCTCTCTACAGCTGCTTGACAATCGCTCTTCGATTTTCACCAGTCAGTAGATTTTAATTTATGCTACCCTCGAAGCGAGGCTTCAAACTACGCAAGGCATTGTTCTTTTCGCTAGCCTCTTTCAGGGTCCCTCTTATATTTCGTTCCTATATCAGTCCCGACGGAATTCCAACCATGGTAAGCCGTTTGGCACATTTCCATAGATTTTTATGTCTTTTTCCTTATCTCGTTTTAAAATATGCAGTTTGTCTGTGAAGCGAATGACCGGCTTTAGAAGTTTGGATAGAGGAATGCCGACTGAGATTCATTGACGTAGTGAGAGTAAACAGTATTATTATTCCAAATATTATTTTTCCCTCTATCATATTTTGAGACAGAACTGCGCTCATTCAAAAATTGAAATCAGCGCTCTAATGCTTTTTTTCTACGCTGTCACCCAAGATCAATGCCGGTAGCTTGTATAACCTTCATCCGTCACTGCTTAGGTGTATTTATTTTTTTACCCCCTTTTAAAGTTAACATCAATCCTCCTGTATCCGCAGAACGAAATTTAACGTAAATCAACCGACTTTTATTCGAATTCCTTTTAAATTTGCATTTTCTTTTTTTATGCTTTAATAGCAAGGAGCGACTCGATTCTAATTCATCCTAAAGTTAAAAGGTTCGGATTCCCTGTTGCTAAAGCTGTCGAATGCATTATGCATACTACTTTAGAAAAGGTGTGATGCGCATTTCACTTTTATTTACCGCTAAATTGATTTGAGTCTTCCACTGGTTTTCACGCATTATTGTATAAATTATTTGGGAGTAATTTACTATCGCTGCAGAAAGCGCAAATTTATGTGCATGTTTATTTCAAATCGTTAAAGTGCTTTTTGACGACATTTAAATCTCGAAAGACAAGCAGATTTTTTTTACGAAGGTAACTCATTAAGGAAGTCACAGAAGATTAGAAAAAAATAATTTACCATGATAATCACTTGGAAACAATTTTTTTCAATCCTCACCACAGTTGATGACTTATCCATCAGCTTATCGAAGGTTTGCTCATCTCCAGTTGCATTAAAATTTTGTTGTTGCCTAACTGATCATAAAGATTGTAATTGTCAATGTTCTGCTCCTATTTACAGCTGTAGGGACTAAACATATAGGTCGCTTGGGGCTAAGTCTGGTTGGTCAGTGCTACAGCATCCATCTTACAGCCCAGACTTAGCCCAAAGAGAATTTCATCTGCTTGGTCCACTAAAACGACAAATAGGAGGCAAACACTTTGCAGATGATGACGATATTTAACACGAAGTCTTACTGTGGGTGAGACAACAACCCAAAGAACTTTATGCAGCTGGAATTGGGGCGCGCTGAGATGAACGATGGGATAAGTGCATCAACATTGGTGGAGATTATGTTGAAAAATAAAATTGTTTCCAAGTGATTATCATGGTAAATTATTTTTTTCTAATCTTTTGTGACTTCCTTAATGACTTATACCCTCGTAATTATTCAACTTAACATACACCTTGTTAGCTATCCTATTAAGGATATTTTCCATAACTACTATTTTTCCGTAACCATGCGAGCTTAATTTGAGGGGGAAATATCAAACGAATGTTTCTGGAATCCTTTGGAATTACATGGATTTCAGATAGGAAGATAAGTATTATGGCTTACATATTGTCTTCGAATATTGCAGATAATGTACATATTTGCATATTGTTACATAATGTGAAGACTATAAAAATCTTGCAAATATTTGCATAATATCGAACACAATTTATGTCCAGGAAAATTGATGGGCCACGGCATAGGCTTAAACGCTGTTAGCAAGCATTTTGGAGAATAACTTGGAAAATAATGGTTATTCCTGTGATTCGTCAGGTATTTCTTTCCTTTTTGATGTTGGGTGAAACTCAATTTCTATAATTTCCTTTAAACAACATCTGATAGAACCATCCGAAGAAAGGCGGTTGATGATATACCTATTCCTTTGAAAAGCGCGTTTTGTAAACCGCGATGAATGTGTATTATTTAACATTTATTTTACCTATCGTCTTCAAAGATACCGATGAATCATCCTATACACCGTTGATAACAGAGTTCAATATGAATTTCACACTGACAAAATGTAAGATGCCGTAACTTCTCTCTATAACAGGTGTTCTGAAAAATTTATAAAATTACCCCGATATTTTTATGTCCTAAGCCCCGATCTCGCCAACCCTCATTCCACCTATCGTCTATCCACTATATAAGATTGCAAAGATCTCGAGTCGACTGACCGTCGATGGTGACGGTTTTTATTTCAAAAAATCACATTAAGCGCATTTATTTCTGTTTTTCACTTTAAATTCTGATGTCATAATTCTCCACTACGCAAAGCCATTACAGTGTTGACACATAGAAATGAAAAATTAGTTGCACTTTACGATTTCAAAATCATTTGTTGTTCATCATTGTTTATATGAAATTTGTGAAAAACCAAAACTTCGACAGTAATTTATGTGTACTCTATACATTACATCCATTTTCCATTATAATGTACGATTCTTCATATCGATTTAGTACCTGAAAACCATAGAATAATCCATTTCTCAGCGTATATGTCAACACGCAGACAACGCTCGCACCTAAACAACTGAAATTAAACTTAAAACAGTAATCCTATATTTACTTCGGATCGAATTTATGGGAAAGAGTCCATATGAGTAAATCCTCTCCATCGACGAAATAAATATTTTACATACTTAATTTTAAAACCGAGTCCAGAATGCTGTTTTCCAAACTTCGTATTCCCTTTGCTTCATATCTATCTGCACAGTAAACGATACGGTTTAGTTCGACATTCCATTGTATTTACTGGATCAGCAGTTTAGAAATATGAACGGAATGTTAATAATTACGCAGTGGTACTTGAGTTTCAAAATTCAATTAAATCAGTTGGCATACCCATCGAAGTAATAAAATGAATAGTTATGAAGTTGATTTATTATGCAATTAGCGGTAGATTTAGTTTAGATGTGCACTGAATATTCTTTTAGACAGAACTAATTAATTTCGAATTAATATGCAACCGCTCAGTCTGGAAGCTTTTGAATTGATAATTGTGTTTTTAAGAGTCGGTTAAATTGTGGCATATAGCTGTTAAAGCATTTAGATCATTTAATATACATAATTTATAAATATTTATCATATTTGTAAAATTTTCACAATTGTAGAAGGAATTTTTTCTGCTCATGATACAAGGCGAAATGGATAAATGGCTTAATTATTACTGTTCCATATAAATGTGAAGGTATTCTTAAATAAAATGAAACTTTCAGTATATTTTGTTTCTCTTTTCTACACAATTATACATGCAATCTAAATTTATGAAGTCTGTAAACAAATGATTATTCGACTGTATTCGTAGTGGTGTTTATAATTAAGATATAATATTCATATTAAGATGGTTATCATTAGATCTTATATTAAGATAGTTAAGCAAATATTCAAATACTAGAAAATCACCCTTCATGGTATGCTCTCAAATTGCCTCTCCATTAGAGAGATTTCCCGTCAAATTTGACGTGTTTAAATAGATATATATGCGAGAGAAATGTTTAGCATTGATTGAAAACAAATAAAATAAACATATGTTTTATGACAGGAATTTTTTTATTTACATATTTCTTTATTCAAAAAACCTCTTGATAAACAACATTCGGTGTGAAGTATTTTTCGTTGTTTAACAATTTTCCTTGTACTTCAGATGTCTTTGTGTAAATTTTAACGTTGCTAAAAAATATTATCAAATTAGATCATCACGATTGCACTCAATAATTAAATGCATCGTGGCGTCCAAACTATATCACGCGTATGATATGCCACTAATGTAATTTAATACTTTGTATTAAAAAACATAAATTAATTTGAAATATATGATTAATATAATTTAAAATTTCTCGGGAACTATTGATCATAGCAAGATAAATTTTATATCAATCGATAGCAAATTTTATTTCCCTATTTTAGAGCATTAAATTTGAAATTAGAACGAGAATTGCTTTTTTAAAGTTAAAATTACTTAAATTTAGGTGCTCTAACAATGAAATAATGCTGTTTAACGTCTCGCAACTGTGGCGCGAATTTTATTGATCGTGACGTCAGACTGTTACCGGATCAGTGAGAGACAGATCTGGGCTATTATATTAGTAATTTGTACCTGCGTTTCTACTTCATGCAGACGACTTTATCATTCAAAAACTTTATCTTTAAAACTTCTTATGCGGATATCTGTGTTTAATATGTTTATGATTTGAATCTAAATTTTATTTTCTGCATTATTCATAGGAAAAAGCGCTGAAATCGTCGGAAAAATTCGAATTCACTATTTTAATGAATTTTGACGATTTAGATCATCCAGATTTCGATAAAAAACATTCTTCATTCATTCATAGACAGTATTATGTTTCCTGCGGACTGGATAAAATTGAGAGGTTTTAATTAATCTTCCTAAATTTATTTTATGCGTATTAAGCGACTGATTATTGCGTTGAGAACAAATTACAGTTATTTCGTCACCCTATACGAATTCATACGACACGGGTGAGGGTTATATTAGAATTTACAGTATTATTTTTCTGAGGACTGAACAAAATGAAGAAGTTTCAATTAATGTTATTCACTAAACCGTTTGGTATGAAAATTCATTTTCATTTTACGCAAATGTTTAAAACTAGAAATGTGGGTTCCTTAAAAAAAGCATCAAAGTTTTTGCAAAAAGGCTTCTAATAACTCTACCTTCAGCCATAACATTTACTCGAAACACCTGCGGAGGTAAAAGTAAACGTAAAAAAAAGAGCCGCATTAAGTCCAACGTGTGAAAAAAATTAAACAGGTGTTTCTTTTCCAATAAATAAATAAATAAATACCGGATATTTCATTTCACGTCTCACTGGTTAAATTCACAAATCATCCTTTTCTCGAGTAAAAAGTTCTTTTCTTCGTTCTAAATGCTGAAATCGGAATCCTCTTTTTTCAGAATAACGATTCTGAGTGTCGGGGAATCTGGCAATGTCGAAACTCCTCTCCAGAATGCAACGAAGCGTTCGAAGGTTTCGAGATTCAGGGAAAAAAGCTTTAGAGGATGAAAGTTTGTCACTTGTTTTAGAGAAGCTATACGTTGTCAGAAATGTGTTCCAACATTTCACGCAATTTAAACCGAACCTCCGAGAATTTCCGTTGCGCTTTCGAATATGTTTTTGAATTGATTTTTGCTTTTGCAGAATTGACTGGGAGGAAAATGGAGGCGGATTATTGTTTCCTGAACAGAAATGTAGGAGTATTTAACATCTGGCTTTATCTGTAACCTCAGGAAATAGAAAAGGAAATGTTTGGAATTCTTTGCTTGCTTGAGTTTTGAAAGAAATACAGCTTTACATGTTTTATGTTTTCATACAAATTTTAACATTTGAATGCATGAATATAATAGAACAGAAACTGCATATTATTTATAACTTTAAGATGTATAGATGTAAGATGTCTCTACTACTAATAAAAGGAATGAGGATAATAAAAGGATATGTCTCTGTATGTATCTGTCATTTGGTGCTCTACAGAACAAACCGTAGGACTTAGAGCTAAAACATTTGTCACTAATATACATCGTAGATCAAAATATACGTCTGGGTATGATTTTTTTTTCAAAATTTCAATTAATTAAAATTTAAACAAAATTTTTATGTGTTTCTTTCATAACTTCCGGATATATTATGAAAATAAAATGATTTTTGCACCAATTTGAAATTTAAAAAATATCTTTTTCCATGATACTAATTTATTTGTCCCGAACATTTTCTTTATATTTGATGGTTTATATCTATATTTATGCAATATTTTCAACAATATTCTACTTTGCAGCAAAAAAATTCAAACAGCTTTCATTGTTTATACAAATAAGAATCAGAAAGAATATATATAAAAGTATTTTTCAAAATCGTTAAAGTGAATGTAATCTATTAAATAATCAACTGTATTATTTTTTGTGTAGTATAGATTTCACGCATCACAGTAATTCAGCTCTTTAAATTAAATTTTTGTCGTTGATCTTATTTCAAAGCAAATAAGTATTTATTCAAAATGCAAGTTTCAATAATTTTAGTTAGTATTAATTTTTCACCAAGCCACAATTTACATATTACATATCAGATTTAGGTAAAATCTTGCAAGACACTGGACTTTTTCTCTGAAACAAAATATGCCATTTCTTCATCGATAGGAATAATGAATAAGATTTCCGTCGAATTCCACAGACCAACTTCCAGCAGTTTCTTTTTCTTCAGCCTCAACAAAACAATCCACCTCCAGGCCCTTCATTAACTGCCATCAGATTGTACTCTCCCCCTCGAGTAAATCCAACATCTCTTTGCCCCAAATCCCTTCATCGTTCAAATCCCACTTTATTCTGTCTCGCCTAGCAAAGGGAGAATAAAATGGGTCGTTCATTATAATTTTCTTACCAGGTTTTTAATTATCTCAGGAGCCCACACAAAGCGGCGATAATTATTTCATAATTAAAGACATAAGCTATAGGAAGTTTTCTTTCAAATTGTGAGAGTTACAAAAATTGGAAGGGTAATTTGTTTAATGGAATTTACTTGGGGATATTTCATGGTTCTTTCTCAAAGTGGTTACTTGCTGCGTACACATAATATTGGGATAACCTTTTTTCTGAGAAAATTCTAAATGATGCAAGGCTGAAAAGAAGACATACCTTAGAATATGTTTGGGTTCACTGAGAATTTTGCTAACATTTTCGGACTGGTTCAGCTGCTAAATGTTACAATTTATTGAAACATAAAATATACTTTTTTCTGATTATGATATTCTGTTAAGCATGGAAATGTAATTAGTTTATTTTTCGTGACCGTTTCCACTCTTTTATAAGAGATCTAAATGTAAGATATTATTCATATCTATATTAAAACGTTGACATCTAATTAAATAAACGACAAATTCAATTTTTCAAAAAATGATTCTTAACCCTTTGCATTCCGAAAGATAATAAGATGCATAAAAATACCATATATAGCATGTGTGGGTGCAAGGTTGATTTAGCCCTTTAGGAAGCTGAAAAATAATGTTGTTAATATTGTTACAGAAATGTAATGTCGCTTTCCTACTTTGCTAGTCTTACATTTGGGAAGAGAGTTTACAGGGGTACTTACGGAATGTCGTTGGCGACCAGACCTAAACTTCTGACCTTGGGGACTATTTTGCCGACAAATGAGGTCCTAAAAATACCAAAATTTTCTCAATATCTCTATCAGGAGCCCAGATCAGGATTTCTCCAGAGTTTTCTATGTGACGTCACGCCCTGTCACAAACACTATAAATACTCAGTGGTACTGATCGACAGGGAACGTCTTTAGAATACGAATGCCTTTGGAAAATCATTTTGGAGTTTCGTATGCAGTACGAGCTGGAAAGCTGGTGAGCTGAGCACTTGACAGTGCTGTTGCTGCTAAAGAGTGCTGCTACTATTATTACGAGTGATTTGTTGTCTGTTTGTGTTGCTAAACTGTACAAGTGCTATTGTTCCTATTACGTGTGTTTCGTGTTTTCCTGCACATTTGTGAATAAAGCGTCATTCTCCCTTATCTCTCTTGTTGGACTGTTTCCACCAAAAACCCACAGGACGATTTCTGTAACAATATGTGTGATTTCCTAAAAATTAATACGTGTGTTTTTGCTATTATATCGTTTTTATAATAAACGCTATCCAACAAAAATGCATAAAAGATACATCATTCAGAATGTTGAGTCTGACTCGACATAAGAGTTCAAAGAGTTAAAAAATATTGCTAGCTATGCTGTTAGTTAGTATGATTTGCTGTCATTTTTCTGGTTAATGTTTACTAGATAAACGTGTGACAGAGGAAAATTGGTTATAACACATTTGAAGTTTAAGCAGTTGTTTAGCAAAAAGGTTTATCCCATTTATATTAAGTAAAAAAATGAATAAATAAAAATTCATGAGATGTAGAATTAATAACAACGTCATAAATCAACAATTCGTCTCGGACAGCAAGCATAATTTTAACTAAAAGAATATGATGAAATACGATACGAAAATGAAAAATATTAAATAGGAAATGAATTGAAAAATAATGGAAAGAGAAATAGAAAATGTTGAATATTGCTAAATGTGTTCAATATTTAAAAAATATTAATAAAATTCAATTAACGTGCAACGGAATTCTGAAAAAATACCAGTCTATAATAAGAAAATGTCTATAATATAAGAAAATGTAGGAAACAATTTTTGTGCATTTTTTAATGACTGAAATAAAAATTTTGGATCACGTTCTTACGCTATAAAAAACTAAGCTATAGAAAGTATCAATAATATTTCCCAAGGGACATTTTTTATCACACAGTTAAAAAATGGCCCTTCAATCAAAAGCAGATATAAAAAGAACACCTGTTCTATCAACTTTTGAGAATTTTCTTTTCCATACCTTTAAAAGAACTCCTGGTAAAATTTGGTCTTCCTATTTTTCTTCCTGCTCGTTAGTTTTGAAGAAAGAGATTTCTTTAATCAAATAATTCTTTTCTATGACGTTGCGCACTTTTTATCGATGGCGACGTTGATAAAGAAGATCTTGTTGTTAAATTGTATATTTTGCTTCTTTCTAGTGCGAAATAATTATTGCTTGTTTCTGAAATAGCAGCAATTTACCACCATATCATAAAGTATTTTAATTTTTCAACTCTTGATTAAAATATATCGCTTAAAAATAAAGTGTAATTTTTCTTGAGAAATAAATTTTTCCATCCATATAGTTGCTAGTCTTTTGTTTTGAAGAAAGACATTTCTTTAAACAAAGAATTCTTTTCTATGACGTTGCGCAGTTTTTATCGATGGCGACGTTAATGAAGGAGATCTTGTTATTAAACTTTATATTTTACTTCTTTTTATGCGAAATAATTACTGCTTGTTTCTGAAATAGCAGCAATTTACCATCATATCATAAAGTATTTTAATGGTTCAACTCTTGGTAAAAATGTATCATTTGGAAAATAAAGTGTTATTTTTGTCAACAAACTAATTTTTCCACCCAAATAGTTCCGAAAAAAGTTCAAAAATATTTGAATACATAGGAAGCACTGAAGCTCTTTGACTAACAAAATATTTTTCTTGTGAAAAAGTTACTTCGATTCGAATTAAAATTTTTATTAAAAAGCTAAATATTTTGTATTTAGTTTATAATTTATTAACAAGCTGAATAAATTTTAGGCATAACAAATAATTCGTTTTAATATTTTGTAAACATATTCGAGCAAAATTAATGCGCTCAGATGTTCAGAAAGAAAACAGTGTAATTAAATTTCTAATGGATAAAAAAATGAATAAAAACTCATTTCTTTCATAATTAGAGTAAATTTAACTAATATTTGGCGAATGAAAGTTTTAACAAACAAGTTCCATATTAATTTACGAAAAATATACAGTTTTTTAAATGATTTGTGTTGAAAATGATGGTATAATTTTATGTTTTTCCTATATTTCCTGATCATTAGAACTAAGCATTTGTCCCCAAGCGATACCAAAATATATTTTAGAACCAATGCCAATATATAATTGCTCCAAAAAGTGTTGAATTACTTTCAAATAACCTAATTTTGAAACTTCTTGGAGATACAGAGAAAATTACAAAAAAAAAAACCTAGACTCTATATAAAAAAGAAATAAGTTATATCCAATGAGTAGTACAAATAATTGTCGCAATATTTATATTTTTTTTCAAACAAAACCTTGAAAAAATTGTAATTAAACCTCAGTTCAATATACCTCACTGTAATTCAAAATAATAGCTTGTCTTTCTTTGAAGGTATAGAAAAAATTTTAATAAATAAACAGTTTAAATTATAAATTATAAAAATTTATATTTTCAATCAGTCGCAAAAAAGTATAATTTCTGTATTTAAAAAACATTAAGAAAATATTTCTAAATTGTAATTAAACTACAAACAGCTGCAATAAATAAATGACAAAACTTTTATATTAATATTTTTTCAAATAATAATCGTCTTTTTATTTATAAAGGCCCCCTTTATCCGAAAGAAACTTGAAATTATAACTGATATTAGTATATGATATTAATAAAATTATATTATCTTAATATAAATAAAAGTCATTGTGTGTATGTATGTATGTATGTTCGTATATATATTTGTATGTTTGTTCCACATCTCCTCCTAAACCAGGGCACTGATTTCAACAAAACTTTGCACACTTATTAATTAAGACACGGGGGAGATTACTGTCTACTTTTCAAAGTGAAAATGTTAATTAAACAGTAAGTTAATTTGAAATTAACCGAAACCGTTTTTCCGCAGTATCTTCGGAGCAAATTATCCCTCAAAAATTATTTTTATACCATCTTAACATTCAATCAATTTCCACACTTGAAATTCGACTGCACCAAAGATTCGCTGCTTTTGTGGGACTGGAGCACGCGGTCAAACGTCAAATATCTGGTGTGTTGTGGAAGCTTGGAAAGGGAGGTACCGTTTCGGCCGCTGTATCCATCATGTAATTACTTCTCAAAGTGACGCGGTCTGCCCTAAAATATCCCTTTATGTTGCTTTTAAACAATACTCTACTATAATTAAAACAAACTAATCCAGAACTGAAATTATAAGCAAAACCAAATCTGAACTACTTTTATTCGAAAATTCTTTTCATCTAAACACATTATTACATTTTCTATGTATTCAGTTTTTTAATTTAAATGTTCTTGTTTTATATAAATTAATAGGATTCGATATATTAATTCTTATAAGCATAAATAATAATTAAGTTAGTAATATAATAATCATCAACAATAATTAAATTGATAAATTTATAATTATGATTAACAGTAATTAATTAATAATTTTGATATTATTAATTATGATTAAATTAATAGTTTTAGTAATAATTATTAAAAATAATTAATAGCGTTAATATGTTTTAAACTTATTAATAAGTAAATTAAATATAGTTATCATTACCTAATTTTACATCATTTCATTTTCTTCGATAAAAAAGTATAGTAGAATATTATTTTCCCTTGTTTCTTTTCCAAGTTTAAACGAAAAAGAATAAAATGGCTTTAGAATACTCATTCTTTCAACACTTTTAAGCAGTCCATATATATATATATATGAAAGATCAGGCTTTAAAAAGGTGAAAGGCAGTCCATTGTCATCAAGGAAGAGACGATATTTGTTTAAATCTTCTTTTATTTAGGCGTTATTTCTTCATAAGTAAAGTATTTAATTTGTTTGCAGCTCCATGACCAGAATTTAGAAGTTTACGCCCGAGCGGCGCATTGTTGTTGAAAGCTTACATGCCGGCGTGAAAAAGGCCGAAAAGAATGCGCAGAACGCTTAAGTACCCTGAAGAGGGAATTCCCCTTGAGAAACTCGTGATTTGCAAAGAAAGTTGTAGTGCGTTAATTATGATGAAAGTGGAAGTATTTAAAATGAGGTGTCGTTAAGATTATTTAGGAAAGTTAAAAAATTAAAATATCACACACACACACACACACACACATATATATATATATATATATATATATATATATATATACACTAGCGGAATCCGGCATTGCTTTGCTATTGCTAGATTTGAGTATATATATAGATTAAATGAACACAAATGAAAGTTTGATATCAATTATTGTATTCAGTTAAAATTAGATATTTACATACACATGATTATTTTTGCGTTTTGGATTACATAAAATATAATTACTGTTGTATTCAACTTTAAGTTCATTGCAGTGCTCTTGAATATGCAATATTTTTGGTGATTCCATTTGGCATATATACAAACTAATCCCTTGGTTTTTCTACATGGAAGCATGCAACGTATAATTGCCAATGAGAAAAACATGGATTCTCCAAATTCAATCTACGTAATTGAAATGATTGATCTTGTGATTTGTTTATCGTTATTGCAAAAGGCAGTTTAATTGGAAATTGTAATCGTTTGAATTGGAATGGCATATCTGTTGGGATCATTGATGTACGCGGTATTACAGCATCCTTTTCATTGAATTTTCCAATTAAAATTGTTGCTTCGATGACATTGTTTAATAATCTTTTGACTACCAATTGGTACCACTGCAAAGACGGGGTGGGTCAATGTTTCTAAGAAGAACGACAGGAACACCAACCTTCAGATTAATGATGTGGGACGGGAATCAAGATAAATCGAGTGAATTTAAGAAATTCAGGTGGATAATTTATTGCTTCATCTTGATCTATAACTGTATCTATTGATTCGTAAGTAGCTGTTTCTCTTGGTAACATATGTTGAATGCTGATATTAATGAAATTTCATCCACATTTTTTGCAGCTAATATTGCAAGTTCACTTAACCATTGATGACTTTTGTAATTTCGTTTGATATCTGGAAATACGCATTGTAACGAACAGACGCTTGATTCAATTTTTAAAGCATTTAATTTAAAATAGTTTCACAGCCTATGTACAATATGTATACCATGTACATGTGGTACAGCATTTCATTTTTAGAACATAGCATCTCAAGACAGTTCGCTCTCATCTTTCGCCGGCTCCGGTAAGAACACACACTTCTTAGTCACCAGTCGCCGGTTGGCGCCCAAGTTTCACTTCCCTTCTTTTCCCTTGGTGAAGGAAGAACAGTTTCTAGCGAAGGAATTTAGTTTTCCGTCTCGGCTCTAGTGGGATGCGCTAGCGGGTAACTTGCGGGCAGGACGTTACATTCCTAATACCTCCCCTCTTGGAGACTTTTCGCAGCAGGTCAAGAAAAGCTGAAAATAGACTTAGATACACAATAGAAAAATTGAACATATAATTGAAAAATTAACATATATATAGAAAAACATGAATATCCTCAATACAAGTATTTATTTCCCTTTCCATGTTTTCCAGACAGTACCCCAACAAATACTACATGACAGTAAGAGTAGGTATCCTGCTCAAAGCGCCAGAACCTGTGCTGGGTCCCCTACAATGAGTTATAGTGAAATTGAAGGGCTGGAGTGCCAATGACCATCTCAAAATTCGAGCATTTTTGCTCGCATTAGTTTTTAGCCAAGTTAATGGATTGTGATCGGTCACAATAGTGAAGGCCATCCAAATAGTATTTCAGTTTCTGGATACATCTGAATATATGATAGCAGCACGTTCTTTTTCACTTACGCAATATCTTTTTGCCACATCCGAACATTTTCGGCTAAGGTAGACGATTGGGTGTTCTTTATCATCTTCAGTTACTTGAGACAGGAAGACTCCTATAAAATTATCGGAGGCATCTGTCTGTGATATAAATTAATGGTTCTAGTCCGGAGAGTGAAGGACTGGTTTGCTTGCGAGAGCTTGCTTCAGCGAATTAAAAGCATCCTCTGTCCAATGCACAACTGCTTTTCCCATATATCTAGGAATGATACAGCAGGTTTAATCGAAATTTGTTGAGGCTTAGAATTCAACAATTACCATATCTTCCTAAATGCAAGAATACAGTAATATAAGATTCCCCGAAATATTGATACAAGCAAATATCTAGACTCATCACAAATTCTATAATAGCTGGAGGATTTAAGTTTCCAAAAGACTCTTTCTTCTAGTGAACAATTAATTTTTCAGAGTTCGTTAAGCACTGCAAGTAGGAGGAGCGTTAGTGCTAAAGGTTCAGAATTTTCTATTTACACATTGTTCAATGATGCACAGCTTTTGAATAAGCGAAAATAGCTTAGTTAAAAGATGTAGTGACGGTTAGGAGGTGTGTGGAATTTGTCAAGCCCGAACATCAGCAATTAATTATTAGCTATGATAACGGTTTCTGATGATACACGTTGCATGTGAAACTTTGAACTTTGAAAATTAGTAATAAACAATCACAAATAAATGTATTATATATGTATGTGATATTTTTTCATAATTTATATAACACTCATAAAAGGTTTTGGGTTCCTTGATTATTAGCTGCTAAAAAATGATATTATTTCACCCTATGTCTGTTAGAATAAACCTAAAACAGTTCTAGAATTTTTAGAAATAAAGTTCTCTGATGAAGCAGTTCTAACAACAAATAAAAGACACAAATAATTTTCTAAACTACCTTCTTAGATTTAATACATATCTTATTCTCAAACGATTTTTTAATGTAAACAAAGAATCTGCATTTTGAAGAATGAATTATTAATTTTTGCTTTCTTTTTTTCTTCAAATTTTTAAAATCGGTTGTACTTCGAGACGAAATCAACTACAAGAGTTAGAACGCCTTTTAAAACAGCATGTGTTTACAGTTTTTTATTTTTTAGTTATATATTTACAATTTTAACAATTTATAACACTGTTATTGTTTCTCAGGATATTTGGGGTTGTTAATTTTGGTTCTGATTTATAAAAATTGGCATTTCACAATACAGCATTTAATAATAAATGAACATTATTTCAAAAATTGTTAATCGAATTTTAAAGAATGAATGGTGGAAACCAAACTTGAACCAAACTTTTATTTGTTCAAGATGCCTATCGTCAAAGAGCTTATAAAACTACGGGAAAAAATTACGTAGCTAAATCGATTGACTTCTGTTGCATTTTGTGTAAAATTTTTACAACTTATCTATACTTAAATCATATTACATCTTTATAAAAACTGAAAACATTAATATTTAAAACTATGGGAAACATAACGTAGCTAAATCGATTGTCTTCTGTGTTTCACTGTGTAAATCTTTTACAACAACTGATCTATACTTAAATCATATTACATCTTTATAACAGCTGAATGCATTAAAATTTATTAAAATTCTTACCTGAATAGTTTTGAGAGATACAGTGGCATAGCGAGGGTAAGTAGCGCCCGGGTAATAATATGATTTTTTGCCCCTCCCCGTCATAATCAGTGTCATCAACGCCTGGAAAATTGTATTTTTTTCGCCCTTTGATAATCTTCGACTTGAAAAAGTGACAAAAATGCATTACCGTTTTGTTACCATGGCTAGTGGCTTAGCTAGAGTAAGTGGCGCCCGGAAAATAATACATTTTTATACCAGTCGTCATTAGTGGCTTAACACAGCAATTCTCAACCTGTGGGGCGCCCCTCTAGGGGCGTGATAACACTGAATGGAGGGAGCGAGCATATCGAAAAGAAAATATTATGAAAAAATTGATTATTGGAAGGATTCACGTGGCGATTGATGCACTTTTGCACCTGGTTTACAATATCCTGACTCAACTATAAAATATATTCAAAGTCAAAAGGGAAGCCGTACAGTTTTTGCAGGAACCTTCCGTAATAAAGTAACAAAGATAGTTTCAAAAATGTTCGCTAAATTGTATTGTTTTTATACGTAAGTAGACTCCTCGTTTTCGAAAGTTTCTAACCATTTTTAATTAATTCTCAATAAATAGGGGTAAAATTTTATATATTCATATCTTACATTTATATATTTTTTAAAAATTAATCTTGCTACACTTTTTGTTACATTGTGTTCAAGAATCGAATCCAAGTTTCGATTGCTAGAATGGATATGATTGCTAAATAAATTCTTCAGCAGTATCTTCCAGACAAATGCATATAATTAAAATATCGGGCGGATCCAATGAATTATTTATTATCCCATGAACCCAAAAGTCATAAAGCAGCTTCGATGTTTTTGAAAGGCTTCTTAAACCTATGATTGCGTATGAAATATTCATAAGCAATTACTTCTGTTATTCACGCTGAAAAAACTGACAGACTCGCACTATACAGATTGAAAAAGTAACTGCATTTATCTGGTATAAAAGAGAGGTTTAAATGACGCACATTTCTTCAGTTTTTCGAAATAAATCAATATTTCTTCATGAAACGTGACTTCTGACTGCTAAATTATTTGTGTTTTTTTTATTTAGTTTGTTTTATTTTTTGCAATAAATGCCATTTCCATTAATATGATATTTGGGACTAGTTTATTCTTCTCTTCATTATTATACTAAACCAGCAGGAATGCTCTCCAATAGACTTTCTCGTATACGCACATAATAAGACGCTTTTTGTGCTAAACTTCACAGTATAGTAAAGAGTATGTATTTGGACCATTTACATTGGCTTATTGAGTCCAAAATTTGCTGTGGATTTACAAATTTAATGCCAAAACCACATACCAGATTCAATTTTTCTAGCTCTTTAAGCTTTTGATTTTTCGCACTCTCGTACCAAGAATAGACAGTAAAAACTTTAATATAGGTCCATGGTTTTCGCATCTAAACTCTATATAACAAAATATAGAGTTTGGATGCAAAAACAATGAATGAAATTTCTTCCTCGTTTCTTCTAGCTCTTTGTGTTTTTGAG